>CP135540.1:1007083-1119736 GCA_032402905.1 Khaya senegalensis | reverse complement strand
AAAAATTAATTCAATAATTATAATGTATCATAATTTAATATCAACTAATTATTATATTTTTATTGTAATAAATTTTTTAGTTAATAAAAATTAAATCTAATTATATATATATATATATAATTTTTGATATATTTTAATATAAAATCAAGAAAGAGAGGTGGCGATCATGAATTGTCTCCATTTCCGAAATAAAAATGAGAATTGGTTACATCCAGTCTTTGTCCCGATTTTTTTTTGTTTGGAGATGAGATCTATATTTTAATTACTTTTATGATAATTAAATTTGAAATATTTTAATTTTTAATTAACTCAATTTATATTTATTGATATTATCTTTTCAATTTTCTTTCCTCTTAAAGGATAATATTATTTATTTTTTTATGATTTATCATTTATAATAATTTTACTTTCCAACTATAAAACAGGATTGATTCACCCTCCCAATATTCTTCAAATCTTTTTAGAGAATGATAATTGCATAATATTATTCTATCGTAAAGGAAAACAAAAAAGTGGCTTACTTTTCTTAAAATAAAATAATTATTTCCATTTCCAAAGAGAAACTTTTTAATTTTATAACAACATGCGTTGCATAAAGTTAGTGTTGTTAAAAGTGAAAATATTTTGAGCAAAATTAAATAAATTTTATAAATGATGAATGGGCCGATTAGGAATAAATCATTTGTAAAGTAAGAATAACTTTTGCAATTATTAGAATATTTATATTTGACAACCGACTCATCAAATTAATTAATACTCCCAGTAGATAATACAACTCATTAAGACACTTTATGGGCAAAATTAATTTTAAATAAGGATATTGTGTTAACATTAGAAACATTGCCAACCTGGCCCCACCTCCACCAACCAGTAATTAAGAAAAATAAAATGAAATTAATGTCATAGTTTAACAATTATTCCTTTTAATATTTATTAAACTTTCAACAAATTATAATAATCTTATCATTTAAACTCGCTAGTTTTTAAAAATATTTGTGTACATATATATACCTAATAAGCAATATGTCATTAATAATCAATCTTGTATTTATAAATAAAAATTAAGATTAAAAAAATACTAATCCAAAATGTCATAAATCAGAGAATTTATGCCATATTTATAAAAATTAAAAGAAAAATGATGTCTCCTTAATATTTGACAATATGTTTTAAGTTAAATAAGATTCCTTGTCCTCAAATTCAATCATTGGCGTGCTTAATAAATTTAAAGAGACGAGAAGAAACATTTAGCTACAAGGGTTCTGGTAAGAGAAAGTAAATAACTTCCAATGTAATTAGAAAGTGCTTTTTAATAAAATCACTTTAAAAAAAAAAAAGAAAAACAAATAACAAAAACCACAAAAGTATAAGAATACAGAAATGAATTAGCTGGAGTAGGAGATTTATGGCCTTTACCTAAAGTTCGAGAGGTTGTTTATTTTGTCAATTCTATGATTATGAAAATGACCACAAATTTTAAATGCTTTTGATGTTAATGGGTTGTGATTAGGCATCAACATTTAAATTTGGGAAAATTCAAAATGGCCCACTAGAGAGAATGTTTGTGCCAACTTATTATTGTACATAATTGATTATTCATAATCATTTTATTGCAAGAATTTCTTTGAGATCATTTGGTATGATTACAAGCATATTATCTAAGTTTTAAAAAAATAGTATATATCATCACCAATGAACCAAAAGTATAGACCATCACCCTTTAAGGTCCCCCAAAATCAAATTATTATGCCAATCCCAAAATATATTGCAAAAGTTTTGGCAACTTCATCATTGGCACCACCGCAACAATAAATTGATAGAAATGACTTTGGTATTTGATTATTGAAAAATAAAATAAAATAAAAAGCAGTGTAAGTGTTACACATATAAATTTTTATATAAATTTATTTATACAAATTGGTATAATAATATTATATTATTATCATAATATCTTATATTTTTACGAAGATAATTCAAATTTACAAGAATAAAAAAAATAACTATATAAAATATTTGATACTTACATAACTATGTATCAAAGAGTCTCTATAAGAATTGCAAACATTATTCAAAAATAAATTAAGCATCAAAATTGGTCACAACTTAATTTTATTGAAATAACTCCTAAATTTTCAATATTGTTAGGACTTACATCGATGATGTATGTTAGTATTATTCTAAAAACACATTTTGTTTCATGTTTTTGATGCAACAAATTGTAAATTTTTACTGTTTATTTGATGTTTTACTATTCATCTAATTTTTTGTCCTCATATAAAAAGATTTTTAGTTTATTAGTTATATTAGGTAATATTGAACTTTGATTATAATTATGAAACTTATGTGACAAATTTTACAATTTAAAAGAAATAAAAATTATTGAGAAAATAAGAATTTTAGTTAAGAAAAATTTCTTCCCATTTAGGAAGATATTTTTCTTTTAGGTCTAGAAAGCAAAAATCTTCATTAAATAAGGTTTAGGATTTTACTATAAATATGTTATATTTTTAGTTTTGTAGCCACTCCTCATTTAAGCAAAATGGAGAGTCTTGTGTGATTTTTGATTTTTCTTTTTGGGTTCCAAGTTATTTATATTTTCTTTTATAGTGAAAACAATTTAGTAGAAATTATGAATTTATAATTTTTATTTTGATAAATTTAGAAAATATTTTTTTTTAAGTATTGTTAAATCATTTTGATACTGCTCTTCAAGGGAATGATTTATATTAATTAAATAATTTTAACGAATCATAGGTCACAAGATCTTACTGAATAAAATTATTAAAAAAGATTCTATACATTAGAAATAATAAAAAAAATCTTTATTTTGTATAATTTTATTAGTATTTATAATTATTTATTTTTTAATGAATTATTTTGTTTATCGTGAATATAGAATCGAAAAATTAGAATTATATTAAAAATTTGTCGTTCTACATTAACATGCTTTTTGGTGTGATACTTTAATTAATTAATTAAATTAATTAAAATTAATAAATACTTACTAAAACAAATTTTTAAAAAATAATAAATAAGCTCTTATATTTACCAATTATTTTAAATCATGCCTATTATTTATGATTTAACTTTGCCAATAAGAAATAAACATATTAAAAGTAATATCGCTATTTTGTTATGCACTTTAATAAAGTTAAAAAAATGATGATTATAAAATTCAAGAAACTATTTTATTATTTTTATAATTACAAGTATTAATTTAAAATTTTATTTGTACATTAAATCAAAGTATGGTGATAAAAGTGCGAGAATTTGTTGATGGACCTATTTGTCACTTTTGCAAACTACTAGGACCAATATAATAATTACCCATACTTTAAATTTATTTTTATACTACATGAACATAAGTCACTAATTATATTTGAGTATAAGACTTGATAAATGGAAATTTCATTTCTTGAAAAACTTGTGCTAAGTCTAAGAGTCATGTTAACTTGTGATTCCTATAATATATTAATTCATTTTTTTTTTTTTAATTATGTAAGCTTTTGGCCATGGATCATGGATCATGTATCAACAAAATATTTAACGCGTAAGCTAAGATCTAATTAATCTATAATGGTAACTTAGCTTGATCCAATTCTCTCCCACTTACTCATAAATATATTTGGTAAAAAGATTAGGTTAAATTATGATTGATTAATAATAAATTCATAATAAAGACAATAATACAAGTCCATGTTACCGAAGATTCTCAACATATACCAAAGGTAATTAATTTAATAGTTGATTATTAATAAATTTAGAAATGGGAAGAATCTAAGAGCATACTATGCTAAACTATACATTTTTAATTATTAAAAACTTGGCCTTATTTCCAACACAAGGAAGTGAAAGGAAAAATGTGAAAATATGATTTGAAACGACAAACGACCCATTGTTTTTTACATTGATATGTGGGAGTTTTCGTTGTCGTTTGGGGATTCTTAAGCACGCACTGCGTTTTTGTCTTTGGTGATTTGTCATTTCTTTACAATAACCCATCTTGTTAATTATATTTAAATATAAAAAGTACATGCTGGTCATATTTAATTAGCCAAATCAAGAAGTATCCGCGTTGCAGCAAAAGTTTCCTGATTATAGGAAAGTAAGAGGAGAACACTGTTAAATCTTGTTCAGAATTTGTTCTCTGTTTTCTTTTAAGTTTCTTTGAAAAATAAAAAATAAAAATAATAACAAAATAGATAATGCACGGGAGATTGTTTAATATTTACAAACTTTTGAAAATTTAAATTAAAATTTAATTTTTAATACTTGAATTAATTTCAAATCTTAGTTATAATATTAAATCTTTTGTTTTTGTTTTTATATTTTATAAAAATAAATTAATAGATTAGTGGAGATTTTTACAAGAGTTTTATACAAGTATTGTTATGATAATATTTGAAATTTATGTTTAGATTAAGTATGTTTTATAAAAAGATTGTATATAGTATTGTGAAAAATTAGGGTTCATTTTGCACCGAAAAAATGCCGGTCACTCGATGAGAAATAGTTGACGTGAAGAAACGTTTGGTAGTCAATTAAAGACATGGGCCTTGTTGCATCCAAGATGTATTAAAATGAGTGAGTTTGGTATATCTAACCTCTCATTTGTTGTCCCCAATTCAAGAAGATGTAACACGCAATTTATTAGTGACAGCTATAGCTTAGCATTGATGGATGCCAAATTGTTAACTATTAATGTGTACCATATGCTTTAAATTAGTTAGTATAGAACATTAAATTCAACTAGTAAAGTCTAGCTTCCTTCCTCTTCTTCTTCTTCTTCTTTTTTTTTTTTTTTGATTTGAGGGGGAGATTTTTATCCTCTAAAGAACTAACTAGCCCATGCTCATCATATATATATATATATATATATATATATATATGTTACCATTAGCTGGCTAGCAGTGCCGGTGGATGTAACATTCCTACTTACCATTATTACCGTGTATGTCTTAGATCAAAATATTAATTACTATGTGCTTTCAAAAAAATACCACATATCATTAATAACATGTTATTAATTTAATATATATTATTTAATGTTAATTCATGTTATTAATTTAATATTGTTTAATCCTAAGATTATTTTATATGGTATTATAATGATATTGTCAAGATGACTAAATTTAAATTAGATAATTTTTACTCTCACATATAATTTTAAAAAAAAAATTTGTAAATATTTTGCTCCAATTTATTTTTAACTTAATATTTAGTAGTGTTAGCAAGAAATTTCTATGTAAAATTTCAAAATTTGGGGGCCATAATTCAACTTATGCATGTAGGTCCATTCCTTGAATTCACCAATTTAACTAAAATTAAAAGGGAAAACGAGTAGAATTTGGCAATAAATATGCCAAACATTCCAATCTTTTTTAAATTCAGATATTTTTTTTTTAAAAGAAAAAATCCCCCCAAATAAGTGAAAATACGAAAATGTGGTGGGTCACAGGTTTAAATAGTGTTTAAATTAAAGTTGATCTGTGAAATAGACATGTCAGGTGTAAAAAAAATGAGGAGAGAGGGAGAGAGAGGGAATTGTACGACGACGCATTGCATTTGTATCAGGCACACACACGCATGCGGCATGTATCGTAAAACGACGCCTGATGTTTACATCTTCACAAAAAAGAACTAATTATTAATTAATAAATTAAAAATATTCTTTAAGGTCTGGTCAATTCTGTAGCTCAGTTAAGTTGGTACGCACGCGCGGTCTTCTATTCATTGTCGTTTTGCTCCGGTTTCGGCTTTGGTGCCGCGCCTCCTAGACGGCCACGTCATCCCCATTTTCATCTCTCGTTTTTCTCGTGATAAGTTATTTTTGCACGACAGTTTGAGATGACAAATTAACGTTTTCGCGTCAACGGTTCGCAAGACATACAAACACAATCCTTTCAGCACCGAGCGCCTAGCCCTCCTGCTGAAACCAAAAACCAAAAAAAAAAAAAAAAAAACCAATAAGTACAACTCAGCTTTCGTGTTCGCATATCTTCTATCTTGCCACGTGGTAATTTCCACCTCATATTTTCTTTTAATACGTAAATGTAAAAATAGAATAATGACAAATAAATCCCTAAATTTTGATATAATAATAACATATACTGATAATCTTAAAAAATTAGCCCCTGACTGGCCGAGAACCAATTTATTACAAATTACAAAAATATATCCTAATTTGTTATTTTACTAAGATAAAAGGACTTGTGTATTAATACTCATGTAAAATTATAAACATTTTTATAATAATAATAATATTTATTATTATGTATAACGAATGTATACATGTATGTATGTGCGCATGCAAATACGTGTATACATATATATAGGTAGGTAGGTAGGTAGGTTGGTAGGTCGGTACGGTTATGCTTTTTATGGAGGCAAAAAGCGAATAGTAGTGTCAGAGGGAGTGAAAGTAAAGATTAAAATGGCGTCGCTATTGTGATGATGTTTAAATAATAGTGTACAGCTGTAAAGTGTAAAAGAAAATGTTTCAGTATAGTAAATTAGTGGACTGCAAATTCGTCCTTGCTCTTCTCATATAATGATGACCATATTTTAAAAATTGCTATGCCTAATCTCCAATAACTAAGGATATATATACATACATACATACATACATACAGTACACACATACAATTATTGAATCTCTATTAGTGCATGGAAATATGATTAGTCCTCGCAACCTTAGTGCACACTACTCATAAATAAATATATAATTACTGGAGAAATTGTTTGGAGATTGATTGAAAATTAGTATTTATATCGAGTAGAGTACAATCATCACTAGACGAAAAAATATTAAAAAAAAAATTTGCAATTGGTACAGGTAAAAAATAATTAAGGAGACGATACTACTAAATGGGCACGATGCAAAAGCAGCCAACCATTGATTTGCTTCTCAAAATCTCGGGAGAAGATGTGGTCTACGTGGAAAGATCCTCTCGTATGCAACCGAGCAGCGCAGTTCTCGCCAATAGTGTGACTCCCCGGCTCTGTTTTCTTGCAGTAATGGAGTCAGTTTTCGCTGTTAAGAGACACGATGCAAAACAATTATGTTTTACATTAATTCTTACAAAGGGTTAAAAAAAAACCACGGTGTATATTTTATTTTATTTTAAAATTTATAATGTTTTATTTACAAGTTATAAAGCAGCTTCATCATCACCAGCTTGCCTCGATATTGTGACCATTCCCAGATTTGAATCAGGAAGTCTCCTCATTCCTGCCCTTTTTCTCTCTTTATTTTTCTGATATATTTGTAGCGAAACTTGTTCATCTTCAAATCTTGTTTCTTGAAATACGTTACTGAGTTTGAAGTTGAAAGCTCTTCAACTTGTCTTTTTCATGGTGCTCCAGTTTCTGGTAAATTCATTAAAGAAAGTTTGAAGTTTTATTCTTCTTTGTTGTAAAACACGCATTTGATGATGGCACAAAAGCACTTACACGAGTTGCTGCAAGAGCATCAAGAGCCATTCCAGCTCAAGAGCTACATCGCTGACAGGCGTTGTCAGCTGAAAACAGCATCATCCCAAACGCAGTTACAGGTTAAGAAACGAAAACCGCCCATTTCACATACCTCAAAGTTTCCTTCAAATTTTTGCAAGAATGCTTGTTTTTTCTCGTTCCATGGCTCACCAGACCCTAGAAAATCTCCACTCTTTGAATTCCCATCTCCGACTAAAAGCCCTTGCACAAGTCCAAATGCAATCTTTCTTCAAGTCCCTGCTAGAACTGCGGCTTTACTTCTTGAAGCTGCTCTAAGGATTCAGAAAGTCTCTTCTAAACAGAAGACCCAAAACAAAAACAACGCTTTGGGCTTATTTGGGTCCATAAGAAGGAAACTCACTCATAGAAATCGAACTCGAAAGCGTAAAGACAGTGGTCATGGAGTTAAAGTCTCAGCAAAGGATATTTTGCGGTGGGATTCTTCTGTTGGGCGTGGAAAATCATCTTATTATCAGAAAAGTGAGCAAGTGAAACAACAAATGGTGGGATTTTCTTGTTCTTGCAATGGCAGGCCAAGCAGTGCCGTTTTGTCTGAAAGCAATGAAAACAAGTCTCTAGATTTGGATTTAGAAACCTCATGTAGTAGCCAGTCCGAGGATTTTGAAGAAGAGATAGAGGACACAGATTTTGCTCATAGTGAGAAGCACTTCTGTGAAAGCCCTTTCCGTTTTGTTCTTCAAAGAAGTCCTTCTCCTGGTGCCAGGACACCGGATTTCTCCTCGCCGGCTACCTCCCCGATTCGCCATAAAAAAGAGGTTTGTCTTTTTATGTCATCCTTATCATTATTATTATTGTAATTATTATAAATATTTAACATAAATGAGTGAACTCGTGAGCCGGCTGACTAAGTTTGTCATGTTTGAATTGTCGGCAATACGGTCACTTTCTGCAATATTGGCCGGAATGTCTGAATGAAATGTCAAATATGCCCTATCCTTCAGTACTAACTCTGTAAAAGATCCTATCTTCATAGGGTTATATATGTAATATAATATTTTGTATTCTACAGTTGTGCTTAAATGAGTGTACTTCTGATCAGCCTCTGCCATGCAAATCTTTTTATTTTTTCAAGTGTTATCTAGAAAATTATTTCCGAAGAAGAACATTTCTTTTTTTGTTTTTTGTGTTGTTTCCCATCAATGGAATACGACATCCTTTTAGGAAATTGCTACTTTCAGTTGCAGTTTTTTGAAAATCAGAAGAAAAGTCAACAAGGTAACAAACCTTAATGTAGGACTCTCGTTCAGAGCACCAATGATAAAAATTAAATGCATTAGTATGGTTAAGGAACAATAATTATAATTGATTTACAATAATGTTTTAATCGTGGTTGGTATGAAAACATAATTACGGTTTATTATTTTAACTTGTTTTGATTATGGTCTTAATCAAGGTTGTAATAAATGTTAATAGGACAAAGAGAATCATGAGATAGAGATCACAAAGAAATTTCAAGTAGAAGCAGAAGATGAGGAGGAAGAGAAGGAACAATGCAGTCCTGTATCTGTTTTGGATCCTCCATTTGAGGACGATGACGAAGGGCATGACGATGAGGATGAGGACAAAGACAAAGACCGATATGATCTTGAATGCAGCTATGCAATTGTACAAAGTAAGTAACCATCACAAAGTTGCATATTTTCAATTTTGTTAGTTGTGTAGTCGTTATCAGTCAGCTACTATATATCTTGTTCTGCATACTTAGTATTTGTTTAATATTTAATGCTTGTTGTGATAGGAGGTTGTGATCATATGAGTTTATTAGTTGTGAAACAAAGACGTTTTCCATTGATCCAATGTAAGATTTTTTTTTTTTTAAAATAAAAAAAAATCTGTGTGGGATCCATTTCAATATTTCTACTGTTCTAGATGTGAGGATAACAGTGTCAATTAATCTTGGTGATGGACTGTACATCAAGTTCTGTTTGCATGGCATTTTCTTTGTCTATGAAGCAGACATATCTAATGTTGTCATAACTTTGCATATGACCCACAAGCTTTGAAGTTGGGAGGTGTTGGTACTCTTTGATTCATTAGAGTATGCAATCATAAACCAAACTTCAATTTTAAGTCTTTCATAAAAAACGCTGTGCTTGTTTCTGTTTGCTTGTTGCATAAAATTTCTCGAACCAATTGAGTGTGACCTGATATTGCCATTCCAATCTGTTGCATTTCAAGAGCTAAATTCAGCAATAGGCATTTAAAATATCCCTTGTACTTTTGTGATTGAATGATTCCCTTATAGCAATTGGTCATAATTTCCAGTGCTGTCAAATTTTATTTCATTTTCTTTACTGATTTCAATTACCTAAGCATGTAAAACCAAAACAATTGCTTAGTTCATCTTGTCATAACTTCAGTTGCCAATAACCCCTTACTATCCTCGGATATGGTAATCAATCTTAGAACCTTGAATCTCAGGAACCCATTAAACAATAAATTCACAGCCCTACTGTTTATTGTGCATTGAAAGCAGATTTTATCTCTTCCAAATGTTGCTGTGCTTAAACCAAAATGAATTTTTTAGTTGTGTAGTGCAAAATTGAGGACGCTTAATTTGAATTGAGACTGGAAACTGAGCAGCTAGAAATAAATTGTTTAGTTGAGAACTGCTTTAATGGGAGTTGTTTGAGTTGTACCTTAATATGTACTTTACACTCTGGAAATGCATTTAATGGTATTACTCGGTTCGTTTAATTTTCATGAATCCTCAGTCAAATGGGTAATATATGCTGATTTTCTGTTTTGTTTTCCTGGTTATGTGTTTACAGGAGCAAAATGTCAGCTATTGCACAAGCTTCGTAGATTTGAAAGACTGGCAGAGTTGGATCCTGTTGAACTTGAGAAAAGAATTCTAGAACAAGAACAAGATGATAGCGACAATGAGGATTATGATTTGGAGGAAGAAGAGGATTGTGAGCTTTACAAGTCACCTTCATATGTTGATGAATTTGTTAAAGAAGTCCTTGGCAAATCAAGCTTCCATCATGTAGGGCAGGTTCCTCAAGACGTGAAGAGACTTATCACCGATCTAATTGTGGAGGAAGAGAGAGATCGGGATTGGTGTGTTGACAGAGATGTGGTAGTGAAAAGGGTTTGTCGGCGGTTGGAGTCATGGAAAGAGGTGGAATCAAATACCATTGACATGATGGTGGAACAAGACATTAAAACAGAACTTGATGGGTGGAAAAGATACCAGGAGCAAATTGGAGAAACGGCATTAGAGATTGAGCATGATGTCTTCGGCCTACTGATGGAGGAATTATCAGAAGAACTAGTTGTTTAACTGGACTAATTGGAAAATTCTAAAGCTGAGAAGTCATATCAAATGAATTTTGGTTTAATTTTCTCCATATTTTTTTTCTTCAATATAATTAGTTAGGTATCAATTTATGGGTATAGTCTAACTTGCTGTCAGCGGATAGACTAATCAATTAGTTAAAAAAAAAAAAGGGACCCAAGAAGGCAAGAAGGAAGCGTCTGGTTTAGCTGTTAGCATGATATTATTATGTACATGACTAGTGTATGTAGTTGGGGTAATTTGAAGTTCTTAGCATCCTTGCTGAATGAGACTACACATGCACAATTCCTGCCCCTTAATATATTTATCTTTCTTCACCTACATCTGTTATGGTGTCTCTTTCCGTTGCCCTTAATATATTTTCTGTTATATGCTCTTGATTTGAAGACTCAACACTGCACGATCCGATTAGATTTACCTCAAGACAAAATAGTGTAAACACTATGGTTTATAAGCTTTCTCAAGCAAGGTATAGTCTGAAAACAAGAAGCATCTCTTTTGAAAACTTTTGCATCATTTTTTCTGGTGAGATTATTTTGATGAAAGTATTGAAGATATGTGATCTAAATGTAACATAGAATACCCTCTCTATGTTTGCTTTCTATCCATAGGGGAAAAAAAAAAGAAGATTCCCAAACGACAGGACTAAGGGTCAAAAATTTATTGCCAATTGCTATTGTGATTATTCTTGTTCTGAGGGTATGCAAACAAGAAATTAGGCAATGACGGGACAATCCATACAACAAGCAATGTATGATAGAAGCAGAGAAGAAAGATGATTCAATTATGTCTATAATTGAGTAGCATTATCATATTAATATTTATGGTCAAAAGGGATAATGCAAGTGTAACAATTCCATTACTGAGAGAGGAAAGGAAATCGTACAAAACATGTGTTCATCTGGCAACAATCGCCAGCATATCTGATTTAAGCATCAGACCAAATTTGGCATTATCCTGAATCACCAAACTTGCTCGAAAAGAGAGCTCAACAACCATTGGTTTACGTTTCATTTCTTAAAAATTAAGCTTAAGCTTCGTCTACTATCCATTGCCGGCAGCTGCTTTTTTAGTTGTTAAATTAGGAAACAGCGAAAACAGGTTTGCCGGGTTAAACATTGTATAAACTAAGTACTCACGATCCTCCCTTTAAAGCTTAAGCCATCCGTATTATATATGATAAACTAAATTGTAGTACTAACTCTTTAATATTTTGTCTGGGATTTTGGCGTTTCTACTGTATTTTAGAATTAAAATAACTTTTTTTTTTTATTTATAATACTAATCTTTTATTAAAATTCACTTTTCTTATTATTACTATTTGAAATATAAAATTTCAATATTACAACAACTATCAATTCCAAAATATAACATTTGGATGTCAAAGAAACCCTGAGTAGATTAGCGGAACTGCTTGCAGAAAAGATGCTTCCGCCGTGAAATTTACTGCTCCTTCCTTTATTCTCTTTCTTTACTTTGGATAAATAGCTTTATTCCTTTCTCTTTCGTCTATTCTTTCCCTAAGCTTACGTAAATTATATATGTACTTTTTATACGCCTTAAATTTTTTTTTTTTTTTTATAAAATAATTTTATATATTGTCTTAAAATTTCACTCCTTTTGACATGCATCTATCTTATACTTATAAAAATTTTACTATTAAAAAATCTATTTAAAGATTACTTGAAAAAATAATAGCAAATTGATTAACTAAGATATATTAAATAAAATTATTTTCTAATTTATATTAACTAAACGAATTAAACATTACTATAATTTATTTACAATCTGTAATAATTAATTAAAATATAATATTATAATTTATATTCAAAAGATTAAAATATAAATAGAGTCATGGGATATGATTATTTTACAACTAGTAACAAATAAATGCAGTAAAATTTTAAATATTTATCTATTTTTAATATAAAAAGTAATATTGTAGGTTAAAGATTTCTTGTGCGTCATTGAAAATTTAGACTTCATGTGTCTTGCTTTTAAAAATATATGATATTTATACTAACTTTTAAGAGTTTGAGTGTAGTTTGCCTCAAGGTTGAACAAAAGAATTTTAAAATTTTAGACAATATATGACGTAATTTGAAAGTGTTTGAACTAACAATAAAAAGAGTCAAATCTTAAATGGTGTATTAAATTATCCGTTATTATATATGTGCTTTAAAATGATGAAAAAATATATAATAAAAATAATTTTAAAAAAATCAATTATATATTATTTTTTTATAATTTCTTTAGAAAATATTTATATACGATGAGATATTTAAGAAATTTTGAGTACAAATAATCACCAAAAAATTAATTTTCATTTCACCTATTTTGGGAAGAAATAGAATGAAAAAAGTTATACTTTAGGATAAGGTTGTTTTTAATATTGTATAGGTAGATTTATAAAATATTATAATTTTTAAAATTTAGGTAAAATATATTAACAAAGAGAGTGCATCGATTTTAAGTAGAACTAGTATTGTCAAAAATTGAATCAAATAAAATCAAACAATTGATTTAATTTTAATAATTTATTTATAATATTATATTTTATATAATTTATTTTTTAAAGATAAAATAAATATAAATTCATATTCAATAAATTATTCAATTAATAAAATAATATCATTAAAAATTTTTTTATTAAAAATATATTGTAATGTGTTTGTAATTTTAACAAATTCATATTATAATGTGTTCATTAAAAATAAAACAACAAAATTTTTAATTAAATATATTCGTATTTAATTCAACAAACAATTTATAAAGAGAAAACACTTTATACATTAAGCTACATAGAAACAATTAATCAATATATTTGTAATTTTTCTTTAACTTAATTTATTATATTATTTGTATAATGATTTAATAAAATCATAATATATATTTATTTATTTTAAAATTATCGAATAAGTTAACAATTATAATAAATAAATATGTATACAACATACATAATTATATTTCTTTTTTTTTTGTGATATATAATATTAATTTGAGTAATAATATAATATTTTTAAAATAATTTGACATGTATCAATTCTCTTTGATAGTTTATTTATTTATTCTTTAATTCACTTTATTTTTTATTTATGTATTTTATTACTTCTATAATTTAATATCATTGATTTTAATATTTTAAATTTTTTATAAAATTAATAATTAAAAAAATTAAGATAATTAATAAATAAATATTTCTTTTTAATGAAACCAAACTAAAATCAAATAAAATAAAAAAATAGGGTACTCTCTTAAATAAAAAATTGATTTTACTCACTCTTTATTATCAAGTGGGGCATTATTACGTTTACTGTATTACAGTTTTCCGGTATTTGGGCTTTTTAAATCGGCCTTAGAAGCTAGTTGGGTCATTTTGCCGTAGAGCCTAGTCAATGATTATCTTCCTTCTTGGTGGGATTTAAGAACCTAAGAAATGGGGAGATCAAATTAAAAACAATAGATGTTTTATTTAATTTTATCAAATTATATATACATATATATATAAATCTCAATTAGTAAAGTTGATGTGAATTTTGACTTCTTACTTTTACGGTAAGACAGTAACAAGCCAAATCAATTAAATTATCCTTCGAGGAAAGAAAATTTACATAAGAAGAAAATTAATTACAAAAAAGAAAACAAATAAAAGGGTATTTGTCCAGGAAGTACAAGAATCGTGCACAAAATAGTCCAAACATTCTGTTGACCTGGCATTCTGTCTTAAAGCTCATGTTTCAAACGTGTTCGAAAAATAAAACCAATAAAAGAAAAAAAAAAGAAAGAAGAAGGATTAAATTTAAAGGCAAATATTATTCCTATACATGACAAGAAGGTTGGTCCACTTTGTGTCTGGTTTGGTTCCGCTCATGATCAGTATAAGTTCGATTTGTTTAAGAATCGGATGGAACTAAAAGATTAGAAGGAGGATTCGGCTCTTAGACTTATTTATATTTAAAATAAATAATAATATTTAATTATTAAATAGTTAAAGCTCACGAATTAACATAGAATCAAATTTAACATCACTTCTATAATATCATACTTACCAATTGTATTAAATTTTATTAATTTTAAACAAATTTAACTCTAAATTTAAAATTTAAAATAAATACCTTCTTATTTCAAATAATAATTCTCATTCATCTTTAATTAAAATAATGCCAAATCATACAAATAGGATTAAAAAATTATTTGATGGTATGATTTGATTAAGTCGTTGGTGTAACATGCTCTCTGGTCATTAGTAGTCTTCCTCCTCCTCCTTCTTAGATTATATGACATCACCGTCAAAAAAGAAACTTACTTTGGAATTAATTACGCAAAACAAAGATCAACTTGGGCATTACACTTGCTATGCGAGAGCCCTTGGGCATTGCCCATGTCTTATATTATTTTAAGCATACCTTTTTCTTTCTACGCACATAATTTTTTTTTATTTATTTTTACTTTATACAATTACTATTTATCCTCAAATAAATTAAACTTTATCAAAAGATAATTAAAAATAAATATCTCTAAATCTCCATTCACATTTGTTATAAAAATTCAATATCAAATTTGTATTAAATTTATAATGGCTTGATATTTTATTATAAAATCTACTTTAATGTCAAATTTGCACTAAATTCATAATGGCTTGATATTTTATTATAAAATCTACTTAAACATAATTCGTACAAATATTTGTGAGGTATTAGTGATTTTTTTTTCCTATGCTTTTTTAAATTATATATGTATTAATTTTTTTTTTCACTTTTAAGATTACTTAATTTAGTGTGTAATTTATATATAAAATATTGTTAATTAAAAATTCCATCATTTGAAAATAATTGTAATTTTAAAAATACAATTTAATTATTACATATATACTTAAACACGTACATATTCAAGTTCAAAAAATAAGATTATTTTATTTTTTAAAAAAAATTTAAAAATACTATTTATAAAGTAATATTAAATACGATATACAGCATGCAATATTATAAAATAAAATTTTTTATATTATTTATATACCATAAGATTAATTTAATTGAATGGTTAATATTACATATTATATTTGTATTAATTATGGTATATTAATTATCTATATTATATTTAATTTTAATTTTCATTCATAGAAAGGGAGGAAAGCAATTAAGTGTGTTTCAGTCCATTAAAAAAATATTTTAAAAATTAAATATTCAAAAATATCAAACTACCCAATGCATAATATTTTTGACAATTTTACTTTAAGAAAAAGGTGTCAATGTATAACCCATCGTTCAAGTCTATAATACCATTCATTTCTTTTTATATTTCTCTCTCTCACCTCCATTGTTTATGTATTTTATTATCTAAATCTTGATAAGAAAATGATTTTACTGAACAAATGGAGTGATGTGCTTGAAGAACAATAAAGAGTTATTGTTTGATTCAAGAAAGGAAGAAAGAAATTGATAGGTGTACCGCAGATAAGTGGGTAAGCAGTAGGGTGTTGGAATGAATCTAAGCCGTTAGACCAATCTAAGGGTGGAAACCACATGTTCGCATGATAACTTAAGTCCGGTGGTTCGGATACTATACAATTTGTTGGCATATTACCCATTCACCAAACCGAGCTTTTAAATATAATACAAAATTTTCTAATAATTTTAAATAATTATTTTTATATGCATCTTCGTCTTTATCTCTATGTCTTATCTCTTCGTTCTCTCTACAAACCGACACCTCCATCTTTTCCTCTCTCTTCCTGCAAATCTAAACCAATCACAAAAAGAGAGAATTGTGAGATAAAATAGAAAGAAGAATTGAGGGAGATTTGACGGTGAAGTTGGTCCCCCCACGTGGCTTCAATTTTCTTTTTTCAATTATTTTAAAGTTTGCTTTGAAATTGATTACCTAACGCAACCAAAGTTTGTTTAAGAAATTCGTTTATAAAAGGGAGATAAAATTTTAAAACTTCAGATATTTTTTTGCATAAGCTTTTTTGATAAAATTTGTAATGGATTAAACTTGTATAAAAATTTAATTTATATATTAAAAAAATAATTATTTTTTGAACTCATTATTAAAGATGATAAACCTATCATGTCAATTAGATTTTGAAACTCAATTATATATTATTTTTATTATAAAATTTATTTTTAATTTTATTAGGTATTGTATCTAATTTTAAAAATATTAGTCTAACTCAATTCAGAAGCATATTAAATATTAAATATAATCAGATTTTTTTGTTTTAAATTTTAATATTTTAAAATATTTACTTATATGTAATTAGTATTATATTTACTGTTAATTTTCAAATTATTTTTAAAAATTTTAATTAATTATTCTCATTTTTGTGCTGGCCTGTGTGCTAGCACATTGAACTTTCTACTTAAAGCGAGTTCGACCCATGTTCTTCTAGACGTGCCAAATTTGTGTAATGGTGCCAGCAAACGCTTTTGCCATCTTTACTTAATTTATTTCAACTTCCAATATATTTCAAATATTTTTTATCTGTTTGATTTTAACTTTTAAACGTATATCAAATGTTTGTTTTTTTTTTTTTTTTAATTCTTCTAAATTTAAAAATAAGAAAATGATGATGATTTAAAGAGTATTATAACATAGAAAGGAATGTTTTAACTCTTAACGTGGTTCACCCTTTAAAAGATAATAGGGCAAATATTTACCCAAATTGGTATTATCTTTTTGTGACCTCGGTCTATTGCACACTAATTTTAAAATAGGTTTGAATTGGGTTGATTATGGACCTGATGCCCATCAAATTATATTCTTTATACATGTTATTTAACAAAAGCATGAAAAATCTATGTTTTAGAAGTTTATATAACACTGTTATTTAATCTAATTTTATTAAATTATTATTATTATTTTAAAATACTTGTAGCCTGTTTGCGTTCTATCGCCACTGATGACGCGATCTTCACCAATTCTTGGTTTCTAGGGACAGGCATTGAACTCTTTATTTTTTCATACAATACTCGATTATTTGCATAAACTAAGCCATGAAAGGACAAAACTTAGCGGCTAAGTTTGCGTCCGCCGAGCCTAACCGTCCCCCCACGAATGTAGTTTACAAAATGAATTCTCAGCCAATAGGTAACATAAATCTGTTTTGTGTGTGGATCATGTGATGATGTTTACCCAACCGACCACCAGCGATAACATAAAGGCTCTGTTATGTAATTATACAAATGAAAACTCCTCTGTTCTTTTGACTATTTGTCGATTTTTTCCTTCATAATTATTTGTTAATTATATTAATGTCAAGTTTAATACCGTCTAAAATAACCTAAATTGGAATTTTATATGAAAGTTGTGCTCTCCTGAAACGGCTAAAACAAATGTGAACGTATTATATAATTAACCCACGTGAGTTTTCTCTGGAAGTGGGAATATTCACCGTGGAACACGTGACAACTCTTGTCCAAATTAAACACGTTTTGCACATGCTTCAATTCAATCAAAGGAATGTTGCACGCTCTATATTCTCCCGCTATCACTCATGTTTCTCCTCTCTATAACTAAGAATCAATCAACTAATCAATATCCTTCTTTCAATCATTTCTCGCTTCGTCTCGTTAATGGAGAACACAGAAGAACAATCATCGTCTTCAATGTTTTCAAGCAAGAGTACTTCTTTTTCTAAGCGAAAGGCGGGGAGGAAGAAGTTTCAGGAGACGCGGCACCCTGTTTACAAAGGCGTTAGGCGGAGGAATGGGAAGTGGGTCTGCGAGGTACGGGAGCCGAACAAGAAGTCTCGTATATGGCTGGGGACTTTCTCGAGCCCTGACATTGCTGCTAGAGCTTATGATGCAACAGCGTTGGCGTTAAGAGGAGATTCTGCCGCGTTAAATTTCCCTGAGGCTGCATGTGAGCTGTCGCGAGCAAGATCAGATGATATTCGCGATATACACTGTGCTGCAACGGAGGCTTCAGTAAAGTCATTTTCTTCTTCTTCTTCTTCTTGCTTGAGTTCTAGTTCTTCATGCATGGAGATCAGTACTTCGGAGAAGGTTCAGGAAAGTTCGAGAAAAGTGTTTGTGGATGAGGAAGAAGTGTTTAACATGCCTGGAATACTTGATAGCATGGCAGAAGCTCTGATTCTTACGCCGCCAGCTATGAAAAATGGCTTCAAATGGGATGATTTTGAAGAAAGAGTGGAATTTACTTTGTGGAGTGATTGAGATTTGAGAACAATGGAGCTGTGCTTTTGATTATTCGTGGATTTGTTTGGGTTCATTTGTTGCTCCTTTTACAGGCACTCATTAGTTGAAAGTGTGGGACGACAAAATGAAAATAAAATGTTCAAAAAAAAGAAAAGAAAAAAGAATTGGTATGGGGTAATTCAGGTTTTTATGTTTTAAACTAAATAATTTTTATTCTATTTATTATTATATTGACTCTGTCCTCTACAAGGGGAGGGAATAATCAATCCCCTTACCCTCGGGGTTCAGCACTTGAGAGGCTTAGTTGAATGCGGATCCACTATGCTTGTGTACATGTCAAGTCCGTCATTAATTATCACTTTATGCAAATCAAACACCTCACTAACATGGATTTGAGCATGATTCCAAACCCAACCTCTTATAAAGTAAAGCTAAATTAAATTTCTCGCCATTTTATAGTGAGTTTAATTTAAATCTTGGATTTCATATATTTTAAATACAAATTAAACTCTTTATTAATTTTACCGTGAGCATGGAGTGAAAGTAATTTGAACCTCAAATATTTTTTTTGTATTATTTAAAAAATTTTAATCAGTTAAAAAAATTAACACCAATAAAAAAAAAAATAATTATCACAGATTGATAATGTTAATTAAGATGAATTTAGATTTTAAAAAAATTTAAATTCAAATAAGTTTATAAGACATAAGTTTTTAATGAACTTACTTTTTATCTTAAGTCACACATAAATAATTAATTTTTTATTATTTAATTAACATAATAAAAATATTTATATAATTTTTTATTATTTAATTAATATAATAAAAAAATTTATATAATTTTTTATTAATTTTTTTAATTTATTATTAATAAATATATATATTTTAATTTATTAATTATATAATCTTATCATCCTAGTAATACCGTGATAAAATTATTTTATTTAAAATTTTTTTAAAAAATACTATTAATTTTTTGTCTATCACTAATTACCTTACGTTACCCCGCTAAAAACTCATGAATTGTTGTCTTTGATCGTGGCCTTTTTATCCCGGTTTCTCGATCGCATGCCTTCAATTTTATTAGCTGTATTTAGGTCAAAAAGTTTCTTAAGTTTTGTTTACTGTCCCTCGTTTTTGACAAAATATTTGAATTTTTTTTTTCTAACTTGCGAACTTTTGGCCCAGTGTTTGCGCATTTAAATAGCCTATGGCCAATCAAGAGATGTACAATGTTGACAACTTCGGCTTTCTAACCCACGAACCGAGTGACTTTTCCAAGTTCCAAGCAAACAGAAGAAGACACGTTAGAATAATCAGGTTTTGGTTCTCTCCATGGAAGATAATTCTCTCAAGTTTGGGTGTGTTGGAAAAGACTGAAATTTTGATTTGAAAACTTCCTCTCCTATGCGAACCTCAAAAATATTAATTCTAAAATTTTAAAAATTAGTTTTCAAACTCCAAAATTAAATATTTAAATCTAATAATTTAAATTAAAATTCAAACTTAAAAGAAATTAAAATTTAAATAAAATAACTTTGTAAACTAAAAATTAAAAATAAAAACTTTGATATAATAATTTACTAATTATAAATTAAAAGTATAAAATTTTTTTTGAGCACTATAAGAAATTTTTTTTGATAAATTTATAAAATTTTATAAAAAATAAATTTTTTTTTTACTATTTTAATTGAATAAAATCTAGTATCTCTTTATAGTATTTTTTAAATCTATTTATATAAGATTTTCAATTAAAATCATAAACTACATAGGATTAAAAGTTTTAAAATAATAAAAAAATAATTAATTAAAATAATGATCAATTGACATTTCTAAACATACTAAGAAAAGAATATTAAAAAAAGAATTATATTCATATACTGACATTTTATGCATAATTTCATTTAATATTAATCTCGAATCTTGTTCAACTCATATTTCTCAAATCAATTCATTAAGTAATGTTAATCTTTTTCACTTTTGTCCTTATAATTGGTTTAATTGGTAAGTACAAAAATTCTTTATGAATTTCTTGTTGTTGATTTGAATCATTTCTTCTCTCCTCGTAAGAATTTGATCTCGAATTGTCATTTATATTAAAGGGAGAAAGATCATAAACGTTAAAAGTAGCATTAACATTATACTCATATAAAAGATTCAATTTGTGCATATTATCATTGATTCATTTAAGAATTTGGAATGGATCATCTCCTTTAGAATTTAACTTAGTCTTTCTTTAAGCTAGAAATTTGTCATTCCTTATATTCACCCAAACCCAATCATTAGGTTTAAAGATAACTCATCTACACCTTTATTGGGTTTAGTAGCATATTGCTTGTTCTTTTTCTTAATGTGTTGCCAAACACCCCATGTAATTTGTTCACCATTTCAGCTTTCTTCTTACTATTAAAATTATTTTTTTTTATTATCATGCAAAGGTAATAAACCTAAGGTATTAAAGGATTAAAATTCATAAACAATGTTAAATGGTAAATAATTTACAATAGCATGAACAAACTCAATAAATGATACACTCTTTTCAATTTTTTAAATTCTTTTTAATGACAATATGAAGAAAAGTAGTTAAAATTTTATTTACTATTTATGTTTACCTATTTGTTTATAGAGAGTATTTTCAAATACCTTTCTTAAGATTTAATAAAATAATACTTAAATACAAGATTTTATAAAATTAATAAAAAAATACTCTTCAACAATATCTAAAATAGTAAGATGAATAAAATATTTTTATATATAGTTTTAAATATTAGTTAAGTTTTTCACATATCTCCTTTGAAATATTAAAAATTAACACATATCTTTTTTGAAAATTAGAAAACTAGTAAAAGATACGTTTAAAAGCTATTTTTATATTTTGATATTTAATTTAAGTTAATAAATATATATAAATTATATACTAATTTTAATATAACAATATTATAAATTACTTGCTCGTATAGAATTATAAATATTTAATTTAATAAATATATATAAAATTAAATGATATGAATATATGCCAAAAAAAAAATTTTATAAATTATTTACTTTTATATAAGTATTTTAACTATTGTGAATATTTTTATGATTATTGAAATTAATTAAATTAAAAATTTTTATTTTAAAAAAATAAAATTAAATTAATTCGATACAAGCAGATAATTTATAATACGCACGCACATATATATTCAAATCATTTAGATTTATATATATATTTATTAAATTAAATATTTATAATTCTATACGAGTAAGTAATTTATAATATTGTTATATTAAAATTAATATCTAATTTATATATATTTATTAAATTAAATTAAATATCAAAATATAAAAATAACTTTTAAGGTATTTTTTTGTTAGTTTTTTAAATTTCAAAAGAGATATGTGTTAGTTTTTAATATTTTAGAAGAAGTATGTGAAAAATATAACTAATATTTAAAATTATATATAAGAATATTTTAATCATTTTATTATTTTGGTTATTGTTGAAGGGTACTTTCTGTTAATTTTATGAAACTTTGCATCTAAGTACTATTTTGCCAAACTTTAGGGGAGGTATTTGAAAATACTCTTTATTTATGAATAACAAGTTGCAAAAGACAACTTCTTATTTTTCAACTTACTCCACATAATCTTCTAAAATAAGTTAAAAACTTAATATCTCGATCAAATATAATACTCCTTGAAACACCATAGAGTCGTATTATCTTTTTAAAGAATAAATTAGTAAAATTGATTACATCATTGATTTTATGATAATGTATTAAATGTGCCATATTAAAAATTTATCAACAATCATAAAGATAAAATTTCTACCCCTTTTTGATATGGGTAAACCTAGAACATAATTTATGAAAATATCAATTCAAAGTTTACTTGGCACAAGTAAGGTATATACAAAACCATGAAATAAGGTCTCAGATTTAGCATACCTAAACGTAACACATCTTGGACAAATTTCTCCCACATCATGTTTTATCTTAGATCAAAAGAAATACTCTAATGATACATATAAGTCTTCTTAATACCAAAGTGTCCCATTAAACATCCCTTATGTGTCTCACTTATAAGCAACCTCGTATATAACTATTAAATATATAAACTTTATTCTCTCCAAATAAGTAGCTATTAAATCTATCGAATTTTCTAAAAGCATTATTTTCATAGCCCTCATATACACTAGCAAAATCAACATCATTGATATATAAGTCTTTGATATACTCAAAACCCAATAATTTTGTATTTAAAGTAGAAATAAGGATATACTTTCTTGATAATTTATCAGTCACGATATATACACACACACACACACACACACACACACACACACACACACACACACACCCCTTACTTGTATTTAATCACATAGGAAAAGAACTCAATAAATTTTATCCACTTAGCATGCATGTTATTCAACTTACCTTGTCCTTTCAAGTGCTTTAAGGACTTATGGTTAATGTGTATGACAAATTTCTTTAACTACATGTAATGTTGTCAAATCTCTAATGCTGTCAATAATGTATAGAGCTCTTTATCATATATTGGGTAATTTAACGTTATTTTATTGAGCTTTTCATTAAACTAAGCTATTGGTCTCCTTTTCTGCACTAAAACAACTTTAATACCTATTTTTAAGGTATCACACTCAATCTCAAAAATTTTAAAAAAGGTAGGTAATTCCAATAAAGGTATAGTACATAACTTTACTTTTATCTAATTAAATGTACACTCTTGTTTACTATCCCACTTAAACCCAATTTTTTTTTTTTTTTGACAATTCCATTAAGTGTAGTTAGTGTACTAAATCTTAATAAACACTTAAAAAACTAGCGAAGTTATAAAATCTTCTTAGTATATTAATGGACTTAGGAATTGGCCATTCTTTAATAGTTTTGACTTGTTACTCATTTACCTTTATTTCTTGCGTAATAACAATAAAACCAAGAAATATAATTTTTTTTTTCATGCAAAAATAACACTTTTTTAAATTGGCATACAAATTTTCTTTTCTAAATACATCAGGCACACAACACAACACTCAATATGATCATTTAAGCTTTTACTATACACCAAAATATTATCAAAATAGGCCATAATAAACCAATCTATAAATGTAAGTAATATATGATTCATTAATTTCATAAATATGTTAGGCGCCTTATTTAGTCTTAAAGGTAGTTTTTCATTCATTGCCTTTTTTTAATCCTAATTTGATGACATTTGCTTTTTAATTTAATTTTTTGTGAAAATATATAATCGATGCAATTCATCGAACATGTCAGCTAGCCGAGGTATAAAATGTTTATATTTTACTAGATATTGTTGACAATTCTATAATCAACACATATCCTTCATGATTTATCTTTTTTAAGCACAAGTAATATTGGAACTACATATAGACTCATGATTTCCCTTATGTACCCTTTAGCCATCAACTCTTCAACTTGTCTTTGAAGCCCCTTTGTCTATTTAGGATTACTCCTATAATTTGGTCTATAAATATGGAAGTATAAGATAACAAATCAATTTGATACTTTATCCCTTAACAAATTGATTTGATGTTCTAACCCTTTAATAGATGGTAATTTACTAGAAGTATCATTCAAAAATACATCCTCATATTTTTACAGTAAAGAAACAATGTCATTAGACAAAGATATGTTAAGATTGTTAGTGTTAACATAAGCCTTTTTGTACAAAATACAAATATAGGTTGGTTAGCATAAAAAATACTTTTAGTATAACTTTTTTTAGTATAAAAACTCAATTGTTTCTATTTTTTCTCTTTTAACAATCATTTTTTTTTCTTCTTACTTTTTCTTTTTCATTTTCTTTTGAACTTTCATCTTTCTTGAATTTTTATCTTCATTTTTTTTCTTTTTTCACACTCTCGATCTTATTCTTTCTCCTTAACTTATTGCTTCTTCTTAATTTCAATTGATCACTATATATTTGTTTTAGGGTCAACATAGCAAGAGTAATGGATTTATTGTCATTTACGAAAGAGTATTTATTCTTAAACCCTTCATGTATGACCTTTTTATCATATTGTCAAGATTCACCTAATAATATATGACTTGCATGCATAGGGACAACATCGCTTAGCATCTTATCAAAATACCTTAAAATTAAAAAGTAATAATTACTTGCCTAGTTACTTATATCTCTTTACATTTATTCAACCATTGAAATTTATAATGCATAGGATGCTTTATGGTAGATAAGCTCAATTTCTCAATTAAAGTAGTGTTAGCTACATTACAATAACTCCTTCCATCAATAATTATACTATGCACCTTATTATTGATGTAGCATCTACTATATAAGATGTTTCTTCTTTATTGATTATTATCTTCCTCTTTAACTGGTGTACTTGATACACATATAATAATAAGTACTTTATCATAAAAAAAAAATTTCACTCTACTATCATTAGTATCTTTAAGTGACAACATTGTTTCTTCTTCACTTTCTCCTTTGATCTTCATTTCCTTATCATTTTGCAAGATCATAGCCCTCTTATTTGAACATTAAGAAGTTATGTGTTCTACTTCCAAATAATAAAAGTATTTGATATCATGATTATGAGCTTGAGTTTTAGATTTGTTTATGCCCTTATTGAGCTTTTTTTTTTTCTTTATAGATTAAACTTGAACTTAGAAACAACCTTGCCAGCTTTTCTCTAATTAGTTTTCTATGTGGAAGATAAACCAAAATTTAAAACTGGCCTATTTTCCTTTCTTTTAAGTTTTTGCTCCACTTTCATAGCCATATGCACCATATCTACAACTTTACATAATGTTGTAACTCTATCATATTCGATGTGTTACGATTTAGCTTATTTAAAAATTTAGTCATAGTAGTTTCTTATTCTCCTCTACATTGTCCCTAATAATGGCTATTTTCATCTACTTGTGCTAGTCGTCATCCACACACTTAAACCTTTATGGAATATTTTACAATTTTTGATACAAATTTCTATAATGGCAACTACCCATTCTTTCCCTTATTTCATTAAACATCACATTCATTCGCTTAAAATATTATTGGATGACTTCTAACTTAAAGAAAAAGTTTCTTCAATTTTTTTATTAGATAAGTCACCTTTATAAGACATTTTTAATAGTTGCAAAAAAAAAAAAAAATGTTAATAATAAATCTTACTAGACCCTCTTATGTGTTTGCACTAAAATTATATTACTCATTTATATTAATATTTTTAATCAATTTGGTTTTTATGTATAATAGGTTGACATTCTCTTGCTTTTTACCATTTTAACTTTTTCTTTTAGTTTTTAATCAAACTAAATAAACTCAACAAGTGATTTCTTATAGTATTCAAACTAACATAAAAGTAAAGAATTGATAATGGAACCAAATTTTCAAAAATAAATAAACCCGAAAAAAATTCACAATAAAACAAAGATGCTGAATTGATTGTAAAAACAACAAAAAATTAAATCTATGAAGATACCAATCTCCTTTTTGCTGCAATTAATGTTTTCTTTTGTTTCTTTCTTTATTTTTTTTTCACTTTTTTTTTTGCTATTGACCTTTTTGTTTTTTTTTTAATTTTATAATTATTAAGGTTTGCATTGGTTTGCATAATTGGTATCTTTTAAAAAATAGTGTTTAATTATCATATTTAATTGTTATGTTGAAACATACCATATTAGTTATTGTTAGTCATTGTTCATTATGTGTGTATTGTTTATTTTGTAATTTTTGATATTTTCACAAAAAGAGAATTTTTTAGTTTTCTTAATTTTACTAGGCAATGTACTTATTCATGATAATTTAGAAAATTTATTTTAGAATGTATTTTAAAAATTAAAAAAAGAAGAATATTTGACTAAATAAAGTCCTACTTAGGAAAGATTTTTTTTTTTATTTAGAAAGATACATTTTTATTTGATTTAAGAAATAATTTACACATAACTAGAGTTATATTTATGCTATATTTATGTGTGTTATTTTATTTTATATAGCAGCCAAGAAAAAGTACATCAACACTAAAAGCAAATAGGGATTGTTGCATGTTATTTTTTTTTGTTTCCTTCTATTGTGTTTTTTAAATTGTTTTATATTATTCTTGTGAATTAAAAGAAAAAAAAATTTGGTAAATATTATGAGTCTGTAATATTTAATTTTATAAACTTAAAGGGAATGATTTTAAATATTGTCAAAATAAAGACTTATATTTGTTGAAAGGAGTTCAACAGTAACTAGTAAGAAAATTTTGGTAGATCAAGTGAAAGGGAATTTGATACACCAAAGTAAGGGGATTTAGTTGAACAAAGCCATCTAAAAAGATTCAAAACTATGACAACTAATATAAGAGAAATTTTTTTAGTTTATTTAAGTTCATTATCAATTATAATCATTATTTTCTTCATGAATTATTTTTCTTTGGGCGTGGTCTTGTGGATGTAAAATTAAAAAAATTCAAACTATGTTAAAATTTTGTGTTTTTCTTTATTACTTGACTTAATTAATTGATATAAATTAATTAAATTTAGTAAAATTTAATTTAAATAAATCTGTCACTAATTTAATGTAATAAGTATTGAAATCAAAGGGTAAAAATTGTAATATTATAATAACTAAAAAGTAATCACAAAAGGGGCTTAAATTTGATTTTTTTTAAACCTAATAAGAGTTGGGTGAATAAAGATGAATGCAAATGAAATAAGAAGACATGATTTAAAAGATAAAAGAAGTAAGATCAAGTGCCACGTGAATAATGCCTTAAAAAAACAATACCTTCGGACGAGCAGTACCCATGAACAATATATGATGAACAATAACTCACCTTTTTTTTTTTTTTTTTTTTTTTCATACAAGAAAGATAAAAGAAGTTAAAGATAATCAAACTTGATAACCAAGTTTTGATACCAAATTGATGCAATTTTTAATAATATCAATCTTGAAATCCCAAAATCAAATCCTAAAACTCTAATGATAAATTTTAAAACTTAATAACTTGAATTAGAATTTAAACCCTAAAAAAATTAAAATTTAGATTAAATAAATTTGATTTAATAATTAAAAGAATCAATAATCAATGATAAAACTTTAACTAATGATTCATTCATTATGAATCAAAATTAGAAGAAAAAAGAGTTTTAATATCACAAGAGAAATCTCTTGATAAATTCACATAGTTTTCTGATGAACTAAAGAAAAGAGTAATTTTTACAATTTTGATTGAGTAAAATTTAATTTTTTTTACAATATTATTTATACCTTTTTATATAATGTTTACAATTAAAATTCTAAAATATGTAGAAATAAAAGTTCTAATTTAAAATAATTAAGAATAAAAATCTTAAAATAATAAAAAACATAATTAATTTAAAAAATGCACATGTGACATTCCTAAAAATACTAGAAAAAGAAATCTATTCATATACTTAGATCATGTTGACATATGTTGACATTTTTTAAAACTCAATTTCATGCTTAATTTCTTTTTAGTGTTAATTTTGAATCTTATTTAACTCATATTTCTTGAATCAATCCATTAAGTGCCATTTTAATCTTCTTTGCTCTTATTCTTGTAATTGTTCTGATTGGCATGTACAAAAATTCTTTGGACCTTGTTGTTGATTTGTATCACTACATATTGGAGTAAGGTCAATTCCAATGGATTTTCTAAGGGAATCTTGGAATAACTGCTTGTGGCACATAGAGCATTATTTTTCTAAGATATAATGGTAATTAACCTTAATAGCATTTATATGCTTCTCCCATTAGCATTTATAATGCTTTTCATCTAGAGTTTTTGGATGCTATTATCTTTGTTAAATATATTATATTTATGATATCACATTTTGTATTTATGATAGAATATGTGAAATATATTATATTTATGATATATTTGTTATAACATGTTTTCTATTTATTACATAATATTATGCATTGGTGATATAATATTTTGTATTAATTGTCTTCTTGTAATTATAAAAATATGTTCTCTTTTACATTGTAAATATAAAAAATATAACTCACTATCTCATATTCTCTTATATTTTTTATATGATATTAGAACCATTCACTGGGCAATTAATATAAAAACTCCTTTTTTGACTGATGCTATTATTCTACTATAGTAGAATCTTATAGAGTTTCATATTCTCTTGCTTTCAAAATTGATTTTCAATCTCCTATTGCTATCATTTTAGTTCAGTAAAATCATATAAAGTTTCATATTCTTTTGCTCTAAAAAATGCTCTTCGATCCTTTATTTGAGCCTTTTTTTTTAAAAAAAAATTCAAACACTCAAATATTTAACAATTAAGGCTAAAAACCTTATTTTAGTTGTTAGATTGATCTATTGATGAAAAATTAGTCTTGGCAACTATTGCACTGGCTGTCATGAGCCATGAAAAGTTCTAGCTCATTGCCATGCATTGACTTGTAGTTCTAGCAACACACATGCACCCCAATGTAGCTCTACATGGTTGTTCATGTGTTTGTATGTGCTTGAGTGTTGTTGTACTCACTTCTTTCACTTGACCTAATTTATGACTCGATTTTGTACCCTTGTGGTTCCCTAGCCCAAATTGTTTCTTAATTTAGTTCAGTACCCTACTCAATTCTTTAACTTAACCCAATTCATTGCCTTATCTAATTCTTCGGCTAAACCTAATTTAGGACCTTATGTTACTTTTTTGCCATACCAATAGGACCCTGTTCTTGACGTTGTCCATGTATCATTATTTGACCATTCACTTTAGCAAAAAAAATATTCAGCCATTCTTTTGTTACCAATTTTACTTGTCCAATTAATCTCATTCTTTATGGGACTAGCTACAATTAGTGGTAAGAAAATATGACTATGTACATTAAAGGAATCTTTTAATGGTATTCACCAATCTATTTAGAAAGCCTATTGGGTATAAAAACGAGGAACTTTATGCTTTCCATTCTTGACTTGATGCTTAAAAAAGCACTTAGTTTAAAATACTGTCATGGTTCATCAACACATTTACAATAACTATTCAACCACTTTTTTCTCTTTTGCATGTGCTCATAAGGCTTGAGTGTTTCTAGCCAAATGCTACAAATACAATCATGATGCATCTCTATAATTTCAACTAGAATCTAAGATGTATTCAACTTTTTAAGGTCTTGATCAGTCCATTTTTAATTTTCATTCCCAAATAACTAGTCTTTGGGATTAATTAAGTGATATTAATTTTCAATTATAGTGTGGTGATGTTCAAGTCTTATTTACCAAGTATATTGATCATCACAACTTTATATACTTCAAGATGTCATTTCATCAAGATTTAAAGCTTGTTCATGCTAGTCATTTGCATCGCCAACCTTTTTCGTCTTTTGACATAGCCATGTTAAGCTTATTTTATAAAAGAACTAAAACTTTACCATGAAAATGTAGTCTACTAATATGGTTATGGTTGTTCTATCTTTAGGGAGCTTCTTTCACTTTCCAAGTGACTCTTCTACCACTATATAATATGCATATATGTCGTCTTTTTCCTCTCAAAATGTCTAGTGTGAGTATTATAAGAAGAAGGGCTAATAAGTTGATGAGTGTAAGAAACTTCAACCCCAAAAAAAGGCTCTACAACCTCAGATCTGTGCTTTTCAAGTAGTTATTATTTCATCTTTTGACTCATTTGGCCTAAGTCTTCTTCATTCATTGAAGCTTTCTTTTAGTCCACCAAACTATCAACTATAAATTTTGAAGTTATAGTCCATCAAATCTTTATGCATACCTTTATTGCCTAGTTTGTCAATCTAAATAAATTTGAAACTCCCTTGTAACTTATTTTGGTTACTACAACCATATGATTTCAAACCCATAACCCTTAACTAGTAAGTCCGTTCCCTCTATCTCATGTCACATCTACATTGTTAATGGTTCATTTATATATGTTATCATGTTGGTTCTATTTTTACCCCTATTCTGTGAGTTCTTAGTGTATATTTAGTTTCTAAGTTGTATTTCAATCCCTTTTTTTTTTTTTTTTTGTGGGCTAACTCTATGATATTAGCTTTGAATTGAAGTTTTTACTAAGAATAGTTATAATATACAAGATTCTTACATGAAATAGGTAATTATGACTGATAATAAGGTTGGATGACTATTTGCACTAGACTTTGTATACTTGATAAAATTTGTTAAATAAATTATATTCATGATATATTTATTATAGCATATTTTGTATTTATTATAGAACATTATGCATTTATAATAGAATATTTTGTAATTAGTTGCCCTATTTAATTATCCTTTTATAACTATAGAAGGGTATGCTTTTTTACATTATGAATATAGAAAATACAACACATTTTTTCATAAAGTTATCTAGGTATTTCATAATATCTAAAAATTTATGTAATCATTTATAGGGCATGATATGTCAAATTATTAATTTTTTAGATATTTATTTTTTATGTTATAAAAAAATAAATGTATAATTCAAATTTATACATTTAGGTCTATTCAAATTTTAGTTTTAAAAAGTAATTATTTAATTATATTTATTATTTTTAAATTACTTTTATTAGAAAATTGGGTTAATTTGATGTGTTAGTGGCTTTTCTTATTAGGGACTTGATATTTGTTTGGTGTGCTTAGACTATATTGGCACGTATGCTATTCTTGTTCAGACTAGTTCAATATGAAATCTCTTGTGGACTGTCATCTTTTAATCCATACTAATCCAACCTAACCTAGTTGTCACATGTATAAGTTCTTAAAGTATTTGCTTTAATTTCTCACTTATATTATTTGTTAATTTTCTACCATGTGCTCATACAATTTATAAACAACAATATATGATAAGTGGGCTATAGTATTTTATAAATAACATAAAATTAACGTAAGCTTATTCTTATTATTTTAGTCACCATCACAACATATGAAATGATTTAATACAAGAGATGTAGGATTAGGGATGGAATTGGGTTAAGGATTAGGATTGTCATTTGTGTCCTCAACCCTATATAGGAAAATTCATTTCCATATTGTTTTGGGATAGAATCCCTATCCTTAGCCTGTCATATTAACAATATTAAATAAATGAAAAATACACACAAATAAAAAATTTACAAAATTAAATGAAAAATAATAAATTAATGTCAACAAATTAGTGAGCCAATAAATTATTTAATATATTTTATATTTAGATGTCAATAACTTAATGTTTCAATAAACTATAATTTTAATACTTAATAAAAGTGACAAAATATAATATTAGGTGTTGATACCTATTTTATGACCTTTAGGTGTCAATTAGTGATTTATTTTTCTAAGGGAACAAATCTATAAATCTATTAAAATCTTTATTCGACAACTTTAAAGTACAAACAAGAGCTAACCTTTTTTTATGAAATCTTTGATTGCCATAGTGTTTTTAGAAAATAGAAATTGGATCAAAGATGCTGCTGTTCCAATAAAAACCCTTTTATGCTTAAGTCAATAAATGGTTCTTTTTTTAGTGTTTATTTTAATAGATTAACGACATTTTTTTAAACAAAATTTTCATACCTTTTCTTTCTAATTTGCCTTTTTTCACATGCTACTAACTTATTTATGTCAGGGTGGGCTTCTTCTCTCATATCTTAATAGAACTCTTTCTTTTTATTTTATCTAGAATTTTCTTAGTACTATCTTCAATGTCCTCTTTAAGGTAGCATTAACAATATGATAGTAAGAGTCTTATTAGAAAATTTGCCCTGATGAGTCCTTAAGAGTCTGAGACTTTTTTTTTTTTTTTGACTAGAAGACATAAGTTTGTCCTTGGCTTATTATCTTTTGACCTCAACACTTTTTAAGGGCAATCTATTTTTAATTATCTAAAATTTTTCATTTTGTACTTTTAATTAGAGCATAAGAATATATAGAGATAATGTGAGAAAAATGGGACAATACCCATGTCGTTGCAAAGTGATTAGAACATATATCTCTTAAATGATCTATTTAATCCCTATGATAGATTGAGATAAGCTTATTTGCTTGAACAATTTCTAAAGATCTAATCTTCAGCAAGAATAAAATAGGATCAAAATTATAAATAAAGAAGGTTTAATGCCTCGATATGGTTTATATCATGCCCCCTTTTTAAAATTTATTAATGTTTCATAAATGAAATGAATAAGTTTGCTTCAATTATTGTACAAGTTCTCTTAGTAAAACTAGATAAAGAAACTAGCTGAGCCAGCCAAGGCAATACCTTGCTTGCACTATGTTAATGAAAGAATATCCATGTAATATGCTTCAAATTTGAACTAAGCTTGGCCAACTTCACAAAATAATTTTCCAACTCATCTAAGTATGCATCATCCCAATAACTCTGAGAACTTAACATGTTATGAATATATGTAATTCTTGCACCTGATAATTGTGATATATATACAATGCAACAAACCATCTATTTATAAGCTGAAAAGCTCATGGTTTCCTACTATTTTTCCTAAATAAAGTTCTCCAAGACACTTACCTTGACTAGAGAAAGAGTACATGAGAAATGAAGACCAAATAGGTAAAGATCATATTATTATAATATCATTTGATTGGGCTATTTGTTGGCCCAGCCTAGCTATGCTCACCAACTTGTTGGCTACTTTCTCACTAAATTTAAAGCCTCTTTGAAAATTATGCAAATGTAAGCATATATTATCTCAAATAAGTAATATAATAATGAGCGAATATCATTTTATTTGAAATTAATTATTTATGCTCTAAATATTAATTTATACTATCTTAATTTTATCTGAATGACTTGAATAATGAGATAATTTACTCTAAAATTTAACTAAAAGTTAAAATAAAATAAGTAAAGGTAAAGTTTAGTACAAATAAAAGGAGAGAATTCAAAGGTATATACCTTTGTTGAAACTAATATGTTAAAATTATTTATATTTTAAATTATTAAAATTTAAATTCATAGTTGATAATTAAGAACATCACAATTATTTGTTAGTTTTTTTTAGAGTTATAAATAAGTTATTTTAAAAAATCAATCCACTATATTCTTATATGAATTAGAATATTCAGAATATTCATTAAGAATTACAGTTCAACGCAACGATTACATAAAACATGCAAGTATATTCTATCTTATATAGACTTTATGGCTTTAAATTAATAATTAAATTATAAATATCATTTTTAGGGTTTCATTATGAATACAAATTATCTAGACAATAGTTAGATATCTAGAAATATTAAAAATAATGCTAAATACTCAACTAATAAAGATAATTTTTAATGATTTTGAATAAATAAAAGTCATAATATCATAATCAGTTATATCATAATTTTAAAAAATAAATTTATTTTATAATAAAAAAAATAATATCATAAGCATTATATTGAACATCCTTAATAAAAAAAAATAAAAAAGAAAGTAATCAAATTTGAATTGAAAATCAACATGAAGAGGTTTTATTCTTTCTCCAAGCTCCAGAAATTCTTCTTCTTTTGTTCTTTATCAAAGCTGGGTCTCTTATGTATGTTTCGGAGAAATCCTAAAATAGCACCCAAACACTCCTTTTTTGACTACGAGAAGGCTTATTTTTTTTTTTATTTTTCTTTTGTCGTCACTTGCTCCCTCAACATTGTTAACGTGTTCTTGCCATAGCAAAAATCCTTGGCAGGGTTATTGTAGCAAGTCACCTAGGTGTTTCCTTGACCTGCGTAGGCCTTGTGCTCTTGGGTTTTAAACAAATTTTGTGATGATTTGTTTTTTTGGTTTCAAGAGTCTAATTGTTGCTTGTAGGGCGCCTAGGCATTCTATTCTCTGTTTCTTGTTATCCACATATGGACTCTAGACGTCATCAAGTGCTCCTATTAATAAGTTCTCCCAAATATTGAAAAAAAAAGTTTATTAAAAAAGGGTAAAATCTAAAAGTTTGTATTAATATTAATTAGATGATATCTAAAAATACTAGTATAAAATCCGTTTATCAAATAACATTCTGCCACTTCCTATTCATTGTTTAAATGTACATATAATTGGACCTGGTTGTTGAGTCCAACCTGCCCATCTTCCGTAGCTTCGTTTCCTCTCTTTGAAGCACACGACGAGCTAAAACATATTTGGACCTCGTTATTGGGCGTAGCATCTTTAATTTCATGGGCTTTGACTTGATTGACAAGGCCTAGATCTTTCGAGGAAGTGAGAAAAATCGAGCTTGACAAGGAATCTGAAGTACCGACAATGAGCTGTGGTTTACCATTGACCATTAAACAAAGAAACTTGCACTTGCACGAAATATCTTTGTATAATTTATGTTTCACTTTCAGGAGCTCCCTTCTTATTGGACCACATACTTGTGTTTTTTGTCTCATTTTCATATATTTCTCTTTTAAAAGATATTATTGAATCGATGATTTCAGATTTTGATCAATCTCTCCATATCTCTCTGCTTTGCCTTTGAAACGGGATCGTATCGAATGCTCTGCGTTAATTCCTTCCGAGAGTCACTTTAGCCTGGCATGAATTTTACATGATTTTATGACAAAGATGGGAAGCACTTCCAAAGAAGTAGAAACAGAAGCCAGTCATGTCATAAGAATAAGTGAAGTTAACAAGGATCGTTTGGATTACATGCACAAGAAAATATCGGAACCGCCAAGATTGTTAAGCAAAGCAGCTGGTAAGCAATCGTGCTGCATTTTCAGAGCTCCACAGAGCTTCGTCGACATAAACGGTAAGGCTTACCAACCTCATATTGTCTCAATTGGTCCATATCATCATGGTGAAGCTCATCTAGAAATGATTGAGGAGCACAAATGGAGATATGTAGGCTCCTTTCTCACGAGAATGGAAATTAATGAGGGTTTAGGCTTAGAAGACTTTTTGAAAGCAGTGGAATCATTAGAATTGAAGGCAAGAGAATGTTATTCAGAAACCATTCATTTTAACACTGATCAATTTGTTGAATTGTTGGTACTTGATGGGATTTTCATCATTGAATTGTTTCGGAAAGTCGCAGGATTGGTAAAAGTTGAGCAAGATGATCCTTTGATCAACATGGCATGGATTTTACCATATTTTTATAGAGACTTTCTTGGACTTGAAAATCAAATTCCCTATTTTGTTCTTGAATGTTTGTTTGACTTGTCAAAATTGCCTGGAGAAGAATCTGGCCCGACCTTGACTTTTCTTGCTTTGGAATTTTTCAACAATGCATTGCAAAGGTCAGATGAAGATATTACCAAGCACAAAAATCTAAAAGGTAGACATTTACTTGACTTGGTCCGCTCAAGCTTAATTCCATCCGATCAAGCTGAGCCGGTAAAGCGAAATGATAAACCAGCCCATGGAATCCATTCAATATCGAAGCTTCGCCGCGCCGGAATCAAGCTCAGTCCAGCCAAGGCAGAAAGCTTCTTGGTGATAAAATTCAGACACGGAGTGATTGAAATGCCCACCATCATAATTGATGATTTCATGACATATTTCCTTTTCAACTGTGTGGCATATGAGCAATGTCATTCAGGTTCTTCCAAGCACATCACAGCTTATACTGCGATGCTAGATTATTTGGTGAACACATCTAGAGATGTTGAATATTTGTGTGATCGAAATATTATCGAGAATAATCTGGGTACTGAGGCAGAAGTTGCACGTTTCATCAATAATATGGGAAAGGATGTTGCGTTCGACATCGATTTGTGCTATTTGTCTCAGCTGTTTGACGATGTGCATCATTATTATCGCAACAGTTGGCATGTTCAATGGGCTAGTTTCAAGTATACTTATTTTGATACTCCGTGGTCCTTTATATCGGCGTTGGCTGCGTTGATTTTGCTGCTCCTCACCGTGGTACAAACCGTATTCACTGTTTATTCTTCTGTTAAGCAGAACAATTGAAGCGATATTCTCGCTGCTTTACAATAGCTTTCTGAGATTTTGATTGTATGAATCAAATGTATTGAGATTCATAGAATTGATAGGCAGCTCAAATTAGTCGTCGTTATCAATTAAATTTGCCAATGAATTGAAATTTATAAACAAACATTCAAAACAGACTCCGCATGAAAACCAAACATTCTAACCATGTCCTTCCCACCATCCGCAACATAAATGGTGCTGACGAGCAGATTAATATTTAATTTTTTTCATTGAATCCATGGTTTAGCTTGTTAATTGAAGGAAAGTGATAGTGTCAAGTTTTTTTTTTTTTTTTTTAAATTTTCTCTTTAGACACAATTAATATATTATGATAACGTATTCTCTCTTGAAACTGTAAAGCTAGAAAGCAGTGCAGTGGGTTACAAGAGACGTACGAGAGAAGGTAGAATTATTCAGACTAGATTCTAAACTGCTGCTTCAAATTTTATATGATACTTACAATTTAATTTTTCTGATTTCATTAGACAGAGGCCAGTGAAGAAAGGGAAACATAACTAAGTTTCCTAATTGAAATTAATTTGAAATATTTGTTGTTAATTAATGTCACATTGTTGACGATCATATACATATCTAAAGGCAAAAAGAGGTAACCAAATCATTGGATGAAGTTGGTATGTCACCCAATAAATCATGGTTATTGTTTGAAATGGCATTGCTGTGTCACAGAAGGATAACTACACTGATTTGGTAAATTCTAGAATACCTTGGCACTATATACATTTTTGCATTCTTAAACTTTAAAAATATTTACCAAAAAATACTCTTTTTTTTTTGTTTATATTTATATTTTATAATATATTAACAATAATAGCAGAAAAACTAAATGCGTCCAAGATTTATTATTAACTGATCAAGTTCAACTTGTACCCTTGTTTGAAACTAAATTCTAAAGAGAAATACTCACATCTTGGTAGCATGTTCACAAATTTTATTATTAGCTTTAACATGTGGAGAGGATAGATTTGTGAAAACAAGCTGTTTGGTTTCTAAGAAAATTGATAGGAAAAATTTTATATGAACTCTAGAAAGAAGCTCTGTATTATTATCTTCACAAAAGCACACAGAAATGAAACTAATCACAAATTTATATACAAGGAAGCGTAACTAGCTTTGCTAACCTAAGCATTACACGTGAAAATAAATAGTTTTAATTACAAGATAAATAACAACTTAACAGAATAATAGAACAAACTAACTCTTTTTTAAGCTGCATTTGATCTTGATCTAGCTTGCATGATGCTACCAACTTTAGCTCTGTTTTGATGCAAGTTACTTCGTCATAATTCCCATCTTTTGCAGTTGCATTAGATGGTGCCACATTAGCTCCATTCTTCACAACCACTTATATGAGGTAGGTGTTATTAGAGTTGAGAAACAAGCTGAGCTACAGGACAAAGTTCTTGGGCCAGCCTTTCCTATTACCAAGCCCAGCCTCTTTTGTTGTTGTCTGAAAGATGAAGCTGCTGTCTTCCTGCCATTCAACAACTCCTCAGAATGTTGCTTACTCAATATAGTTGCGTGTTCTGTTAGCTCAAAAAGCCTTGACAAAATCTGCAGTTGTCTTGATCAAAATCTTTTACTTGTAAAAGTCCTTTTCAACTTTAATTACTTTTGTCCATTCCCTCTTAGTTGTATATATATATATATATATATATATATATATATATATATAAATTTGTTATCTCTTGTATTTCTGTATCAAGTTATAACAAGCTAAGCTTGAATTCTGCTCTATAATATATCTTGCAAATTTCAACTTGGTATTAGAGCAAGTATGGCAACCAGTCACAATTCATCAACTTCTGCACAAGCAGATACTAACATTTCATTTGTTATCAGTGCAAGCACCTTGACTGTCATGTTTCCAAATACCATTAAGTTGATTGAATCGAATTTTCTTCTTTAGAAAGCTCAGATTCTTCCTTTTGTCAGAGGAAATGATTTGGAAGAATTTCTAGACTTACAGATAACTCCACCAAGCAAACATGCTGTTATAGTTGATGAAGATGGAAACAACATTACTTCAACAAACCCAGCCTATAAGGTGTGAAAGAAATAAGACTAGCAACTCCTGGGTTGGCTCCTGTCTACCTTGAGTGAATCTATGTTGGCCACAACTGTGGGCTGCTCCACCTTTGCTGAACTATGGCAATCTTTTGAGAAAGCTTTTTCAGTAAAATCGTTAGCTAAAATTGTCAACCTCAGGAACCATTTGACCTTTACAAGGAAGGAAGGGATGAGAATATCAGATCACTATAAAAAAATGAAGAGTATCTCGGATTCTCTAAAAGCATGTGGAGATCATGTACCTAACAGAGATCTAATCATGTATGTCATTGGTGGCCTTGAAAGAGATTTTGAGTCTATGATTGTTAATCTGTCATCTAGGACTCAAGAACCAACATTAGAAAAAGTGTACTCAATGTTGTTGAGTTAAGAAAATAGGCTAGATGCCTGGAATGGATTGGAAAGCTCAAATGTGCAGCAAGAAATGACTGCAAACCTAGCACATGCAACTATAAATCCAAAAAGAAACTAGAGTGACCCCAATCAAGGAAGAAATTTCTTTGGCAACCGAGAGAGAGGAAGAGGAAAATTTGGAAACACCAAAGGAGTATTAAAACCTACCTGTCAAATATGTCTGAAGGTTGGCCATACAGTTTCAGAATGTTGGTGTAGGTACAATAAGGATTTCTCTCCTCAGCAACCCAAACAAGACAGCAAAGCAACATATCTTGCAGTACCTGAGATTGTGGTAGATCCATCTTGGTACATGGACAGTGATTTTACCAACCATGTCACAAATTCACTTCAAAACTTGTCAATAATTTTGAAAACAAAGGAACTGACAAATTGACTATAGGTAATGGTCAAAACCTTATCATTTCTCATGTTGGCAGCACCAAGTTTCACACACAACACTCTGTAGCTCAAGTTAAATTGAATAAAGTTCTGTATGTGCCTAACATTACAAATAATCTAATAAGTGTCTCCAAGTTACTCAATGACCATCATGCAGTTATTACTTTCAATAAATATAATTGTGTTGTAAAGGATCTGAAGATAAGGAAGGTGTTGCTTTAAGGAGTGGCTAAAGGGGGTCTGTACAAGTTGCTGAAGTGTCCTAAGAAATTTCAGAACTCATCTGCCTTAGCTAGTCTAGTTTCGTATTTCGACAACTCAAATGCTAACCGTGACAAGTTTGGTCCTACTCAAACTTTTGAAAACAGAACACACGAAGGGAACTAAAAATTTGGCACCAAAGATTGGGGCATCCACACTTAAAAGTGTTTAAGCAAGTCTTGCCATTTTGTACTAGTTTAAAGTCACTAAATAAAGACACTTTAGCCTCTTTAACATCTTTTTGTTCAGCTTACCAATTTGGAAAAAAGCACAAAATGACTTTTAAGTCAATTGAAACCAAAACAAAGATGGCGTTAGAGTTAATTCATACTAATCTTTGGGGTTCAACCCCCATAACTTCAATGAATAGATATAGGTTCTATATAACCTTTGTAGATGATTACACTAGATTCACATAGTTATTTCCTTTAACTTACAAATTTGAGGCCCTATCCATCTTTAAACACTTCAAAAAACAAGTCGAAAACCTCATTGAATTGAAGATCAAAGCTGTTCAAGCAGACATAGGGGGAGAATTCAAATCCTTTAAAAAGTTTCTGACAGAAAATGGAATAATTCATAGATATGTATGCCCTTATACTCATCATCAGAATGGAAAAGTAAAAAGAAAGTGTAGGCATATTATAGGAACATGATTAACCCTTTTTGCTCAGTCACATATGCTTTTAAAATTCTGGTGGGAAGCATTTTATGCTGCTAGATACATCATCAACAATTTATCTATGCCTATTCTCAACAACAAAACTCCACATGAACTGATCTTTGGACATAAACCAGATGTTAGCATGCTTAGAGTTTTTGGTTGTGAATATTTTCCTTCTCTCAAACCATATAACCAGCATAAATTGAGCTTTCATACTGCAAAATGTGTTTTTATCAGATACAATCCCCAGCATAAAGGATATCTGTGTTTGCACCATTCAAAAAGAATTTACATTGCCAAGAATGTGACCTTCAATAAGTATAATTTTCCCTTTGAGTCAGACCCTAGTTTTGTGACAAACATTCCTAGACATAACTTAGATAAACAGATGTTGACAGCACCCTTTTTCGCCTTGTCAAATTGGTATAGACAATAGCCTAGGGATACATTAACAGTTGGTATAAGATCTTCTGCAACTTCCTCCAGAGCAGAATCTGCAAACTCCTCAGCTCTAGATCAAGAAGCTTAGCAAACTACTGACACTTAGCCTTTAATACCCTTCTCAAATAATCTCATTCCAGCTCATGAATCCACTGCCACTTCTATTCAATCTAGTGAACCTTAAGTAGGACATCCTATGATTACCCGAAGCAAGGCAAGAATTTACAAACCCAAGACCTACCTCACCAATTTGGCTGATTTAAAAGAAGAACACATTCCTGTGAATGAAAATTAGGCCTTAACAAATCCAAAATAGAAGGCAGTAATGAAGGAAGAGTTCCAGGCATTTACACAAAACCATACTTGGGATCTGGTGCCATGTTTTTCAAACTTTAAGGTGGTTGGTTGCAGTTGGATTTTCAAAACAAAGCAAAATCTGGATGGAACCATACAAAGGCACAAAGCAAGGCTAGTTGCCAAAGGATACTTGCAAACGCTTGGGGTAGATTTTGTAAAAACTTTTAATCCAGTCATTAAGCCCTCAACAATTAAAATCATACTGACCTTAGCAGTGCAGAATAACTAGATTCTGAGGTAAGTAGATATAAATATTGCCTTCTTGAATGGTGAATTAAATAAAGTGGTTTATATGAGCCAACCACCAGGTTTTGAAGACAAAAATGCTCCCTCACATGTCTGCCAACTCAAGAAGGCCATTTATGGTCTCAAACAGGTACCGAGAGCCTAGTTTGAGAGGCTTAAAGTAGCCATAATAACCTGAAAATTTACCAATTCTAAAGCTGATACCTCTTTGTTTTATAAGCTTGAAGATTCATGCACAATCTTGGTACTTGTGTATGTGGATAACATAATTTTAATAAGAGATAATGTTGAAGAGATTGAGAGCTTAATCAACAAGTTGAATGAAGTCTTTGCTTTGAAAGACTTAGGTTGTCTAAATTTCATTCTTAGTCTTGAAATCAAAAGGTCAGATAACTGCCTACACTTGTCCCAAACCAAATACATCACTAATGTCCTCATCAAGACCAACATGTTAGATTGCAAAGGAATGAAGACACCAACGGTGCCTGGGAATAAGCTCAGCAAACACAACAGTCAACATTTTGAATCAGAAATGTTCTATAGATCGGTGATAGGCTCCTTATAGTATGCCACTCTCATTAGGCTAGACATCACCTTCTCAGTTAACAAATTAAGCCAATACATGCATGAACCCAAAAAGAAACACTTAAATGCATGCAAAAGAGTGTTGAGGTATTTGAAGGAAACCATATAACTAGGGTTATGCTTTTGCAAAGCCAACACATGCAATTGACAGGTTTTTTAGATGTAGACTAGGTAGCAGATTTGGATGATAGAAGGTTGACTACAGGTTGCTGCATTTACTTGGGTGTCATCTGACTGTAGAATCTGAGTATAGAGTCTTGGCTCATCTGCTGTAGAAATGTGCTAGATTAAGTCCTTACTAGAAGAAATCAGAGTTGAAGTCACTAAACTAGCAGTCATTTAGATAGATAGCTAGAGTGCAGCAGCCATTGCTTCGAACCCAGTTTACCATACTAGAACAAAACATATTGAAATTGATGTTCATTTTGTGCGTGACAAAATAAGTAACAAAGATATCTCAGTCCAATATGTACCTACAGATGATCAGGTAGCAGACATCCTTACAAAACCTCTGTGTTTCTCTGAAACAAACTCAACCTGGAACCACGAGAGAAGATGCTCAGCTTAAAGGAGGGAGTTGAGAAATAAGCTGAGCTACATGACTAAGTTGTTAGGTCAGCCTTTCCTGTTACCAAGCCCGGGCTCTTTTGTTGTTTTCCAAAAGATGAAGCTGCTGTTTTCCTACCATTCAACAACTCCTCATAATGTTGCTTGCTCAATACAGTTACGTGTTCTGTTAGCTCAAAAAGCTTTGACAAAATCTGCAGTTGTCTTGATCAAAATCTTTTACTTGTAAAAGTCCTTTTCAGCTTTAATTACTCTTGTTCATTCCCTTTTAGCTGTATATATATATATATATATATATATATGTTTGTTATCTCTTATAATTTTGTATCAAGTAATAACAAGCTAAGCTTGAATTCTGCTCTACAATATATCTTGCAAATTTGAACTATTAATTCAACCACTGAAATTTTTTTGGAGCATACAAAAAATTTGGATCATGATTTTCTCATGATTTATTTTTTTCCATTCTCTAACATATGACATAAGCAATATTGAATGGTGAAAATTTTATTTCAATTTCTTTTACTGAACTAACAAAAATCTTACAACATTTAGAGATAAAAATAATTAAATTCACAATATTTAATATAAAAACCATTGGATCTAAGATGTTTCTTGAGTATGAGCTAAACCTTAATTCCAAAAAATCTTCAACTTACAGCAATTAAAACAAACGTTAAATCTTCAAGATTCAAATTGATGATAAACTCAAAGCTTCACAAATCAAATATATAGAACTAATAGACTAAACAATTTAGCAACCTCACACGAGAACACAAGAATTATATGCATCTATCTTATAAGACTTATATCTACGGCCAAGAACAAGAACAAGTAAGCTTTTCATTCTGTGTATGTAGCAACAACTCAGATTCTTCTTTTAAATTCTGTTACCTAGTTCATCTTTACAGCTATCAAGACTTATAGCTACCTCAACTACTTTGAACCTTAATAGATTTTCAACCACCTTGTCCTTCAAATCTCCTCCTTGGTTACAAATATGCTATTTTGTTCTTTTTTCAAGTAACCTACTCACTTTAACTCTTGAATAGAAACTAAGTCTAAAAAATGTTCAAACTTAGTAGTTGGTAAAACTTTAGTGAGTATATTTGCTAAATTCTCACTAGTGTGAACCTTCTCAAGTTTTATTGCACCTTTAAAAATTTGTTCTTTGATGAAGTGATACTTACATCTATATATTTAGTCCTTTCATGGTACAATTGATTCTTACTCAAATGTATAACACTCTAACTATCACATAGGATGCACACTATCTTCTATTAAACTCCCAACTTTGTTAGCAAATCTTACAACTGCTTTACTTCTTTAATAGCCTCAACAGCTGCAATATATTCAGATTCTGTGGTAGATAAAGCCACCACATGTTGTAGAGTTAACTTCTAGCTTACAATGCAGCCGTATAAGGGGAAGAGATATCTTGTTCTTGATTTTCTCTTACTTAAATCCCTAGCAAAATCAACATCAACATACCTTTGAAGTACATTGTCTTGACTGTGACCCTTTTTGAACATTAAACCAACTGCCTCATAGTGCTATCTTCCAGGCTTTACCATGTATTTACCCATTATGTTCAATACAAAGGCTATGTCTAGCCTTGTACAGACCATATCATACATTAGGTTACTAGCTGTATTCAAACAAGGTACTGGTATTATTTTAATCTTATCTTGATCTTTTTTAGGGTAGTTTGTAATAGCCAGTTAGTGCACTTAATACAGGTTTAACTTTTTCCATTCCAAAACTTTCAAGCACCTTATCAATGTAAGCTTTTTGTGAAATGGATAAAATTCCTTCATTTCTTTTCATAGAAATATCCATCCCAAGAATTCTTTTTGCTTGTTTTATATCATTCATCTTATATTTCTCTTTAAGTTGTCTTTTTAATGCTTGAGTCTCAATTTTCTTTTTGCTTACAATGAGCATATCATATACATATAATAGTAGATATACTACTTTGTCTTCTTCAACATGCTTATGGTATACATAGCAATCTAATTGACATTTTACAAAACTTTGTTGGATCATAAACTCATCAAATCTTTTATACCATTGTCTTAGTGATTGCTTAAGACTATAGAGTGATTTCTTAAGCAAGCATACATGATTTTCTTTCCTTTTTATTGCAAAACCTTCTGGTTGTTTTATTATGATCTTCTTTTCAAGTTCTTCATGTAATAAGGCTGTCTTCACATCCATTTGTTCAAATTCTAAGTTTTGAGTAGCTGTAAAAGCAAGTAATACTTTAATTGAGTTATACGTAATTGCATAAGGAAAGTTTCTAAGTAATTGACCCTTTCTCTTTGTGTGTATCATTTTGCTACTAATCTGGCTTTAAACTAAATTGAATCCTTACTTGAAATTTCTTTTTTCACTTTGATGATTTACTTGTTTACAATTACCTTTTTATTCTGCTACCTTGGTACTAAGATCCATGTTTCATTTTCCATTAAAGTTCTTTTTTCATCATTCATTGCATTTATCCATTTTTCTTTTTGCCTGCTCTGAATAGCTTATTTGTAATTGATTCACTTATCACTTGTGTGTTCTTCTATAGTGATTAAGGCATATGATATTAGGTCTGCATAGCCATACCTTGTAGAAGCTCTTATGGTTCTTCCTTTTCTGTCTTTTGTTAACTAATAACTATCTCTTTGAGTTTGTTCAGCTTACTGTTCATCTTCCATATCTTTTGCATTATTTTCTTTTAATGGCTCCACCTTAAATTGAATCATCTCTGAATTTTGAATAGCTATTATTTGTTGCTCAGATCTTGTTTCATCTTTGATAGTTTTAGTTTTTCCTTTTAAATCCAACATCACCTCTACATTCAAAGCAACATCTTTACTAACTAGACACTTAGGTGGTTTAACATCTGTGTATTATATTTTATATCTTTTTACTCTCTCAAATTATCTTAAGAAAACACCTTTTAAAGCTTTAGGCTCTAATTTTCCTTGTTTAAGATGTAAATAAGCAAGGCATCCAAAAATCTTAAGTTTCTGGTAGTTTGCATGCTTTCCAGACCATATTTCATAATTGTTTTTTTTTTTTCCCTCCAAATCCTTTGTATGACTTCCACTTGTCAAATAATATGTTGTTACAAGTGTTTCTGTCCAAAAACTTTTAAGCAGCCTTGACTATATTAGCATACATATAACTTTTTCAAGAAAAGTTTTATTCATCTTTTTAGCAATTTCATTTTGTTGTGCAGTCATTCTCATTATTCTATGTTTATAAATTACCTTTTTATTGCAGAACTTAAGGCCATTGTTAGTTCTCAATCTTTTAATTTCCCTTTCAATTTATTTTTCCACCAATGTTTTCTACTTTTTTAAAGTCTCAAATAGCTGATTCTATAATTTTAGAACAAATATCGACAACATTATAGAAAAATCATCAATCAAGAATAGCAATACTTACCTCTTTTTATAAATTTTATTTATGAAGGACCCTAAAGGTTTAAATGAATATAATACAAAATATTCTTTGTTGTATGCTTTTCTTTTACAAACTTAAACCTGCATGCTTTTCTCATCACACATTCTTTATAAAAGTTTAAACTTTTTACTTTGTTAGAACCTAAAAGCCCTTAATTTCTTAATTTTTTCAAGCCCTTTTAATTCAAGTGTCCTAATTTTAGATGCCATAATCTTGATTTACTAGTTTCCATACTTAATGAAACAAAAACTATTCTAGTCATGTTTTCACCATCTAACGCATATAGTCCATTTATCATTTTTCCTTTCATGATTATCATAGATCTATTGATGACTTTCAATACACCTTTTTCAACTTTAAACATGTTGCCTAATTTATCTAACATCTCCAATGAAATCATATTTCTCTTTAAGTTTGGAACATGCCTAACATTTGTCAATTCATGTATACCATCTGACATTCTTAGCTTAATGATTCTAGCCTTAATGATAGTGCAAACTACATTATTTTCCATTAATACCTTTCCTTCATAGCTAGTATTATAAGAAATAAAAAAACTTCTATTTAGGAACATATAAAATGAACAACCATAACTAAAAATTCACTAACCTTCTATTTTTTTTGTTTGATGCAACAAATAGTTTTGCAAATTCATATTCTTCACAAGATGAAAAAATTTCTTTTAAGGCTACAATTGCATTTCCATTGTTGCATTTATGATTTTTTTTTCTTATTTTCTTTTCAGGGCAATCCTTTTTGAAATGGCCTTTTATGTGACACTAAAAATATTTCAATTTTTTATTTCTTGATTTTGATCTTTATTGATTTTTCTCCCGTTTGTTATTATTTTTCAACCTACCTCTTATTGCTAAGAGTTCCCCACTTTCCATTTCTCTCAAATCATTTTTTCTCTTTAACTCTTTAAATTTAATATTGCCTTAACATCTTGCATTGAGATAGTTTCTCTGCCAAGTGTTAAAATGTCAAAAAAATGTTCTGAGTTTGAAAGAGAATTGAGAATCAACATTACTTGATCTTCATCTTCAATCATGATATCAATGTTTTCAAGATCTATGATGATGCTATTAAACACATCAAGATGCTTTTTAATTGAGTCATCTTTTTTAAGTAAAAATGTGTAAAGTTTTCTCTTTTTATACAGCTTATTTGCTAAAGACTTGGTCATGTATTTGTTTTTAAGCTTTGCCATAAGCCTATAGTTGTAGTTTCTTTGGAGACTTCTTTTAGAACTCAATTACCAAGGCTCAACACTAAAGCATTATGTGTTTTGTTTAGTATTTTTCTCTTTTCTTTTTTGGTCAGAATGGATATAGACCATTTATAAACCATTTTTAGGTGTTTGGGTGTATAACATATGCTTATGCTTCGGATGAAAAGAGAAGTTAGATGAAAAAGGCCAAAATTGCATTTTTCTTCATGCCAATGATCATTTGAAAGCTTACAAATTATACACTTGTATCATTAAAAAAATTATCATTTGTCTTAATGTAATTTTTGATAAAGAAAAAACATAGGTATGGAGTTATAATTCAATTAGATAGCAAATCCTAATTGTTTTTGATGGTGATGATGAAAAAAAATACATAATAGCATCAATAATAGCTAGTTTCAGCAATTATAAAACCTTATATTTCTCAAAATAAAGCCTCTACAACCTTTCAAACCTAATCAATAGTAGTAGTTATTGATGAACAGCTTGATGTTACAACAAGTTCGTGTTTTTAACGTGAGAGAAGAAGGTTAGCATGGATGTTAAGCTTTGAGGTAGCATGGATTGATTCTTCTTAAGATTCACTTATCCATTTTATCTTATTTTCAGATTGTGATCTAGTAACATTTGAAGAAGTAGTTAAAGATTCAAAATGGCAAAAGGCTATAAATTTTAAAATTGTAGCCATTGAAAGCAACAACATTTAGGAGTTGATGGAGCTTTTAAAAAGGTAAAAGACCATTGGTGTTAAGTGCGTATACAAGAAAAATTGAAAGAAAATGGTGAAGTTGACAAGTGTAAGGTACATTTAGTAGTTAAAGGTTACAAGCAAAAGTTTGCCATTGACTACAAAGAAGTTTTTGCTCCTATTACAAGTCATGATAAAATTAGATTGGTGATTGTATTACTTACATAGTGATAATGGCTTATCTTTCAACTAGATATGAAGTCAACATTCTTGCATAGAGATTTATAAAGAACAAGTATTTATTGAACAACCTCTTGGTTATGTAAAAGTTGGTACTGAGCATAAAGTTTATTAATTAAAAAAGATTCTATATGGACTAAAACAAGCACTTACAGCTTGGTATAGTCATATAAATGCATATTTTTTAAAAGGAAGTTTTCAAAATTGCTCGTATAAGCATACTTTTTACATAAAAATTGAAGATGAAGGAAATATTCTTATAGTATGCTTACATGCAAATGATCTGATTTATACTATAAACAATAGAGTCATGTTTGAAAATTTTAAGCAATCCATGATACTTGAGTTTGAAATGTTCGATCTTAAAGTGATGCATTATTTTTTTGGCATAGAAGTTTTGCAATCTACTGTTGAAATTTTTCTTTGTTAAAAGAAATATGTCCAAGAAATCTTAGATAGGTTTAAAATGAAGAATTACAATTATATCACTACTCTAGTTGAAATGGGACTAAAGTTTTTTTAAGAATTTTGTAAAAAAAAGAGTTGATAGTACTCTTTATGAGCAAATTGTAAGAAGTTTAATGTATTTAATAGCAACAAGACCAGATGTAATGTATCCAATGGGTCTTATCAGTAGATACATAGAGAATAAAACAAAGATGCATCTTTTAATTATTAAGAAGATTTTGTGATACTTGTAATGCATTAAAGAATTTGGGTTTTTCTACATGAAAAAATAAATGTTAGACATGGTTGGCTTACAGGTAGTTATTATGCAAAAGATCAAGATGATAAAAGAAGCACTTTAGGCTATGCTTTTATTTTTGAATCAAGTGTTGTTTTAAGGTCATTAAAGAAATAATAAATCATTACTTTATCCACCATTAAAGTTGAATTTGTTACTACAACTTCTTATGTATGTCAAGTAATATGGTTGAAGAAAATTTTTAAAGAGCTTCATTTCAAAAGACAAAGGCTTATTGCAATTTTTTGTGATAACAACTCAGCAATTAAACTCTCTAAAAATTTTGTTCTACATGGCAAAAGTAAGCACATAGATATGAAGTTTCATTTTGAGAGATCTTGCAAAGGAAGAAAAAATTGAACTCATCTATTGTAAAAGTGAAGATCAGGTTGCAAACATTGATAGGTGTTTGTGTTAATATATGCCCTAAGATCTAATTGTATTTATTTTTGATATTTAGCATATTTATTTCTTATGTCATGATATTATTGATTAATATATTTTATGTTATTTTATTATTATATATAAATAAATATAAAAATACCCTTAGAATAGTAAATTTAATTAGTAGAATGCTATTTTTAAATATCTTTAGTTAAGTATTATAGTAGATAGTATGTGTAGTAATCGATGACAATATGTTATATATTATAATATGAGATATTAAATCAACACATAAGTACGAGTTAGTAAACTAATGTACTAGACTAATTCATCATAAGAATACTACATGGATCATTATATGAGTGCCATAAGTGATTTTTATATTGATAATGGTATATATAATCCTCAGACATAAGGTCATTATAGTTTTTAACATTGAAAGTGACATAGTTTAATATTTTCAAATATCATCCATATTAGGGTAAATTATAAAGAAGATAATTAGATATGCAAAAAGATATGTATGATTAAGAAATAATTTTTCTTTCTATATAATGAGAGTGATATCTTGAACTTTTTAATTGAGTGTGACTTTAAAAATGTATAGCCATATTCAGATAAGTCAATATTGACTTTATTTGATAGAATAAATCTACTCAGGATATCAAAAGAATATAAAATTAAATCATACGAAGATGATACATTCCATGTCTTGTGTTCAATTAAAATATTTAAGACAAAAGAATTAACTCATGTAAAGGAATGTATGTGATCAAGATAGAATTTGTTTCTTTTTACAAGAGTGATATTTTTGGTCATTTGATTAAGTAAAACTATGAAAATATATGACATGGTCTAATGAGTCAATATGTGATACTGATAGCTTTTTTCTTTTAATAAGTCTACTTAAAATATTAAAAAAATATAAAAATTAAATTATACGATGGTGACACATTTTATACCTCATGTCTAATTGAGATATTTTAAATAAAGAGATTAAATTACATGGTAATATTAGTCACTGATAAGGTAATATTGAATCAATAACATTCTTATTACTTAAGTGACCGTAATGTGTTGCTAGATATTGCTCACTACTTATGACACCAAAATTAGATTTTAGTGTTATTACTAATATTATGAGAATTTATTAGGTTGCACATTAAGATTATGAGTAATAGAAGTATAAATTCATAAAATGAATTTAGATATAAATGGAGAATTTTAGATTCAACTAGGACTCTTTATACTATTTAGGTTTTGGGTTTGGTTAGATCCATTATGTAAAATTAGGCTAAAATTATTAGTATATATTTTATTAAATAGATTGGACTCAAAAGAAAGACTTAACTTAATGAATATGTTTTAAATTAAAACCTTAAAGTAGCATATTATATATATATATATATATATATATATATATATAATGTGTGGCTTATTTTTCCTTAGACATGTTTTTCCTTTGAGAAAAGAGAAACATAGAAAAACAATTGATACGCGTAGAAAAAATGCAAGAGCTAACACTCTAATTCCTTTCTATTGTGTGGATATTATAAAAATATAAAGATATTTATATTGAATTTGTGTTCATGATTTAACAAGTCAATCAACATATATAAGTATGAATTCCATTTTTTTCCTCTTTGTATATATAATGCTAATATTTTATTACATGAATCCTAGCAAACAATAGAATAATATTTTACTTTTCTGTTGCATGTATTTTCTGGTTTGTTTACAGTTTGTATGTTGAATGTGTGATGAATATTAGAGTGTTTTTCTTATTTGTGTATTAGACTAATGTTTGCAAACATTAGTTCAATGAAAGGTTTGTTATGAATTTGTCAAAATTGTATTTCACATGAGTTATCGAGTTCTTCTAGTTTTTAGCCATTTTTTGTTTTATGCAGGTCATGAGTTATTAATCAGAGTTAATTGCTATTTTTCAGCTTTATTTTCTTACTTATCTATTTAAAGGCATTTGGTTAAGTGAAATGTATGAAAAGTTTTCTTCAATTTTATTTTGTCTTTAGTCTTCAATTTATAACATCTAGCTTATTTATTAACAAGAATTGATACTCTCAAAATAGTATTAATTTTGTCAAAAGCATGATACTATAGTATTAAGTCAGCTGAGTTGGCCTAGCCGTTGTATTTAGATTAAAGATTTTCATTCAACTCTGGTTGGAAATATTTACAATCTATAAGTAAAAATTTTATATGAAACATATAGAGCCTAGTATCGTTTGCTTTAACAGGTCTCATATAAAGTTATCTTAATTTCTTTTGTTTAACTAGAGCCATGCTATATTACAACATGGATATCAAGACCTGTAAGTAGTAAGATCGATTTTTAAGAAAATTTTAAAACTTAAACATGATTCAATTTCCTTTACTAATAAGAGCAATTAGCAACTATAATTTTGTGTCTTCTTGATCATGAGAGAGCTTTCCAATTAAACTCATCTTAAATTTACATGAAAGTCTTCCCACAAGCATAAAAAGTATAATGAAGTTGAATTTGACTAATAAGTAGAAGGGTTTGAAAGTTCATTCAAACTTGATGCATAATGGACCATTGAAAGAGATGAAATGGAAAATTGATCATTTCAAAATAAAGACAGTGCAACTGGGAGTAGTAGTAAAAGGGGAGGAAAAAACACATGTAGTAATGCAAAATAATAGATAACTTCTACCCAAGCTTAATTGTATAAGCACAGATGACCAGACGACCATGAAAAGCCAATCCTGTGATGCTAGAACACTAGAATGCATACCTTAAAGGAAGAATGTCAGAGCAGCACACTAGAAGCCAAGGTCATCAACACCAAAATCAGGATTACAAATCTTTAGAGACAGAGCCTTGGGGTTACAGTTTAGAAAAGCAAAGGCCGTGGTGCCAATCATTTCTTTTTTGATCTTTTAGTTTATTAAGGACTATTTTAGATTTGAGATTTTGTATAAAAAGGGTTCTAAATTCTTAAAATAAAATCATGTTTATCTAGATTTTTATTGTAAACATTGTTCACAAATTTAAACTAATTAATAATAATATTAAAAAATGATACAATATTTATAATGATTAGAAATAAAGAAATGACAATGACAATTTATAAATCTTAAACATACCATTATAAACATTATAAGGCCTTTAAATCAAAGGGTTGAACAACATTCAAAATATTCACAAAACACTTTAGACTAAAAGAGATTTAATACTTATTAAAATTCATAAATAAAATAATTAGTTAAATATATCTAATTATGAATAAGTATAAGTCTCTAAAATAAATTATGTATCCAAACAATGTAACGAATGAAAAATTTTAGAAGTCATGAAGCTTAAGGACTTAAGTGACAATATAAGTTTAGCCAAATTCTCCTACTATATGCACAATCTTATAATCATCTAAAATTATAATGAACTATATAAGTTTTTAATTTAGTAAGTACATTAATTTTTATATACACAAAATACACATAATATATATGTGTGTGTGTGTGTGTGTGTGCGCTCGCGCGCGTGCGCGTGTGTGCATATTTACACACACATATACATATATAACTCATGTGAGTGTTATGGCATGAGTTAAAAACACAATCATTTCCAAATGTTTCATAATACTTGAACATTGTAGAAGCTTAATTAAAAAGTTTTTAGGAATATTTCTCTTTAATTATCATTTAGTAGGACTTATCATATTACTTAATAATAATTGAGTCAATGTCATCATCGATAACATACCATATATAGAGTAAGTGTAAGTGAGGTATAAAATTTTTAAAAATAATAAACACTCATACTTGAAGGTAAGAGCCATACCTTTACCCTAATTAACGGTAAATCCTTTCACATATACAAATACTTTTTTACATGTACAAATATTTCTTCACATGAATATAAAAATTATTATACTTAGGAGTACCTCAAAGATCTCTTCCATATCATATAGAACACTAAACAATAAAAATAATACTAAACTTAAAGGAATGACCATCTTATAAAGGCTTCTTATACACTTGTAATTGCCTTAATAAGTGGTTTTTATGTACATGAAATGCAAACTTTTACTTGATGTTTGGGTTAGGTTATTGAGAATTTTATGAAGCATTAACACATTTCTCATTCGATTTTGGTAATTGATGAAAGAACAAGCACTTAAAAAGGAATTATAGTCAACAAACATCAGATGGGCAAAATTTCTGTAAAGAAATACAGAGTTAATGAATAATAGTTAAAAAGCCTAAGGTTATGACTCTAGGATGAAGTGCGTTATAGTGATAAACAGCAACTAGAGACTTCAAGGTCACAGTTCTGAGCCATGATGCCAAGAAAATAAAGGCTTAGTGCTACAGCGCTTGGTTGCAGAGACTGATGAGGTTTTCTTTTTTTTGGAAATTTCATCTTTTCTCTTTTAATTTAAAAAGGGGAAACACTTGAACTTTGAGAGAGACTTGGATTTGGGATAACAGAGAATGAAATCAAGGAAAAAGAGGTGAGAAGAACTAAAGAGAAGAGGATTTCAAGCTTTTGATCAATAATTTCATCTAAATTTCATTTTTCTTTAGTTTTCCTTGCGTTTAAAATGCTCAATTCATTAGATTTGTTTTTAGCTTCTTACATTATAAACTAAACTTATTATTATAAGGTTAAGATGAAACCAAACCATAATGAATGGATATTTATTTATTTAAGTTGATTGGGATTTTATTGTTTGGTTGAATATTTATCTTGTTATTAATGCTTTTAATCCAATTGTTAATTAATTCATGATTTGATTGTATGTTTACACCCTAACAAATGTGTTAGATATTTATGATCATGAGATGAATATTATTAAATTTATGTAAGATAGTGTTATACTTGCATACTTAATACAATTTGTGTATATAATTTATGAGTATAATAAATATCTTGTTATTCGAATTTACATAGAAATATAATGAATTAATAATTGAGAAATATTTTCATTGTTACTTTAAAAAAGATTGATAAATAAATTTAATAGTTCTTTATTATCAACCATGTACTTAATATAAATTAATGAGAATAATAAATTAAGTTTATTTAGAAAAAATCAAATATCCTGAAATTCTTTTTATTTGATCACAACTTTCATTTTTGTTTTTCTTTAGTTTGGTAATTAGTTTAGTTAATGAATAAAGTCGTGTTCAACTCATTCAGATAAAAATAAAAATTATTGAAATTGATAGTTAAATTTTATATAAATAATTCTTATAGAAATGATACTTAACTCATCATTGTATTACTTATTAGCGATAACTTTAACCAAACTAATACATATACGTAGTGAAAAATATATAAAAATAAACGGTTTGTTTTTCAAGATCCATGTGATACATCCTAGTGTTATTATATGTATAAAATTTAATGCAGTAAATATGTAAATATCTATAGTTATATGATTTTGTTAAATTACGAATACAGATTAATTGCCTCTGCATTTTTATGGTATCTACACGATCGAAAATTTAACTTGGAATGTTAACTCCAATGATTTGAGTGTGTGATGTTTTATGTGTTTTTCTTTTTTCAAAAGTAAGGAGGTAAAAAACAAACTCTAGGCACGTTTATAAGACACATATTTCACATATTTATATTACTATTTAAAATTTTTAATTTAGACATAAATTATTTAGTTGGATTTTCTTATAAAACTCAATTTATTTAGCAAAGTAGGCACTAATAAAATTTAAACAATTTTTATGTAATGGGTTTAATCAAAATCAATACCTAAATTGCTCAATGAATCTTAGATACATTTAGGATTCTCTCTCTCTCTCTCTCTCTCTATATATATATATATATTATCATTATTATTTTTAATCTTAATATGTTACTTAATAAGTTTTCGTAATATTGGTAGTAACACTAAAATCTAATTTTAATGTTATATGTAATGAGCGATGTCTAACAATATATCATGACTACCTAAGTTATGATAATGTTGGTGGTTTGACATTATCTTATTTGCGATTAATATTATCATGTAATTCAATCCCGTTATCTTATATATTTTAATTGAATAGGAGATATGGTATATATCATTTTTATATAATTTAATTTTTATATTTCTTTGATATCTTAAATAGACTTATTTTATCAAAAAAAGTCAATATAACATATTGATTTATTTGAGTATGACCATATATTTTTAAAATCTTACTCAATTAAAAAACTCAAGATATTACTCTCATTATATATGAAGGACAAATTATATTTTGATTATACACATCCCTTTACATGGCTTATTACATATCTGACTATTTTTTTTATAGTTTACCTTATTACAGACGATGTTTAAAAATATTAAAATATATCATTCTTTATATTGAGAACATTGGTGATATCAAATTCAAGGATCGCATATACTATTGTTACTATAAGATTCAATTATAACACTTATATAATGATTTATGTAGTGTTCTTATAATGGGTCGGTTCGGTACATTAGTTTACTAACTTGTACATATATGTTGACTTGATATTTCATATCATGACACATATACGTTGTTATCAATTACTGCACATATTAGTTTCTATGCATTATTATTATTTTATTTACAATAATATATGATTAAAAATATTTGAAAATAGTATTTAACTAATTGAATATATTAACAATAACGCGTGTTCATTAAACACGCAAATATATAATAATGTAATAATCAAATAATATATATAAATAAAAAAATGTCATAATATAAATATACCAAATATCCAAAAAATACTATTAAATTTAGAGTATATACCGAGAATAACATGTGCTCGCGTTTATAAATTTTTCACTATAAGTTTTTGGCGCCATTGTTGGGGATTATTTTATATAAATTGTCTAACATCAAAGAAAGCTACTTTGATGCTTATTTTGAATTTATTTTATTTTATTTATTTTGTTTATTTGCTTTATTTTATCTTCAGGAACTTTTAGCTATTTTATGCGAAGTGCTAGTAGTCAACTCTTATCACTAGATTTTGAAATTTAGAAAACTTATTGACTAAATAAAAAAAAGAAGAGAGAAGAAGCATAACAATTAGATGCAATGGGTGAAAATATTGGAGAAATGGATGACAACAGGGCATTGCACAATTACCTAATGCTAACAATTACAAGCAATGTGTCAGGAATATCTCGGTCAATAGTTTAAGCCAATAACTTTTAGATCAAGCTAGCCATTATTCAGATAATCAAAACAATTCAATTTAAGGGTTCACAGCATGATGATCCTACACTTCACATTTTGAGTTTCTTAAAGATTTGTGGTATATTTAAGAATAAAAGAGTTTCAAATAATGTTATCCAGCTAAGATTGTTCCCATTTTCTCTTTGAGACAAGGCTAAAAACTAGCTAAACACTTTGCCAGCAAGAAGTATTACGACATGGGCGAATTTAGCATAAAAATGTTTTGCTAAATTTTTTCCATCTACAAAGGCTACAAAGATAAAAAGTGATATTACTAGTTTTACTTAACATGATATGGAGTAATTTTATAAAATGTAAGGAAGTATAAAGAGATATTAAGGAAGTGCCTTTATTATGGTCTTCTAAGATGACTATAAACTCAAACATTTTACAATGGATTAGGAAGTTCAATTAGAACTTTAGTCAATGCCATAGTAGGGAGTGCATTGATAAGTAAAACACATGATGATGTATATTTTTTGCTTGAGGAGATTTCTGCTAATGCCTATTAATGATCATTTTATCTTTTTGCACCAAAAAGAGCTTTGGGATATAAGAGGTTGACTCAATAATTACATTGTCATCTCAAGTGGTTGTGTTATCAAAATAATTGGGTATTTTAATAGCCAATGCAATTCATATGCCTTCTATAACATATAAGATGTGGTAGGGAACATGCATATGTGAATTCTATATGGACAATCAGTTTTTCATACCTCAGCTTGAGTAGGCATAGTTTGTTTCAAACTTAAAAAAACAAAGAAACAATCCTTACTCTAACATGTACAATCTAAAGTGAAGGAATCATCCAAACCTATCATAGGGTAACAATTAGAATGTAGTAAGACCATTGGGCTTTCAGCAACAACCATAAGGTTTTCAGCAACAAAAAGCAATAATCACAAATGAGGATGTCATTGGAAAATGCATTAGCATAATTAACTATTAATACTTTTCAGTTCATGACTAAGATTAAAACTACTCATTAGAATCAAGCAACCTTTATACGAAAATTTGAAGTTCAAATAGGACAATTGGCAAATGCATTTAATAACCAACTTCAAGGCACATTTCCTTTCAATACTAAGACAAACACAAAGGAGCAAGTAAATACTATAACCCTCTGAAGTGGTAAAGAGTTAATTCCTCCACAAAGAAATATTAAAAATGTTGAGCCATGTGACAAGTCTAAGATAATTCAAACTTCAAAACTAATTAGGGGAATGAAGAAATAAAGTCCAAGTTGTTTCCAGAAAATTAAAGATCATATGTTCTACCAATTCCATATCTACAACGATTTCAAAAGCAGAAGTTATACAAGTAGTTTTTAAATTTTTGGATGTGTTTAAGAAACTGCACATTAATATCCCATTGGCTAATGTATTAGAGCAAATGCCTAACTATGTGAAGTTCATGAAGGAGATATTGGCCAACAAGCGAAAGTTGAAAGAGTACAAAACTATAACATTTACTGAATAATGAAATGCCATTTTTTAGATGAAATTATTGCGTAAGTTAAGAGATCTAGATGGTTTTACTATTTTGTGCACAATTGGGAATTCTTACTTCAATAAGATATTATGTGATTCGGGGGTAAGCATGTAGTGACCATTACTTATATATATGCATATATTTATTTTACGCTTTTGAAATTCTAAAAGTTTGGTTTTTTTTTTTTGAAAATTTTTTGTAATATTTTAGTTATATAATTTGAGTTCCATTACCTGTAAGAAGAGGTTATGCACTCCTAATAATATTTTTTCAACTACTACTACTATTTAAGGATATGCATTCAAATATCAAATAAAATATATTTATTAAATTAATTTTTCTTTTTAACATACAGTTATCTCAAAATAGTTTGTTAAAAACATATAAACACTTATATATATGAATCTACAAACAAACCAAAATTATAAGCCCATATGTTTTTTTTTTCTTGTGTGCTATGCCTCAGATGTACTTCCAAACTTCGAGTATTTTTCCTTACCTAAAAAAAAATAAAATTCATAGGGATGATCAATCAAAATTGTCCAATAAGATAAATATAATTCTTAGATAATGACCTTTTTACTCTAAACCAGTTCATATGCCCATAGATGCTACGTTTGCTTACTCATAAGCATATTCATACATACATAAATATAAACAATTATGCACATATATTTATAATCATACAATTATGCACCATAATATGCCAATTTGGAAAATTTTTACATTTTTCATTGAAATATCATTCATTTTTATTTTCTTTCTTTCTCTCTTTATATGATTAATCACACTAGACCATATCTAGTGTGAGGTAATCGGATCCAGTCTATGGTCACGCAGATCAACTCGTTGATCCTCCAGATAAGGTCTAGCTTATAGTTATTTAGACTAACTCGTAAACTCTCAGGATAAAGCCCAACCTATGGTCACTTAGACTAACCCATGACTCTTTTCTATTTTTTGCATTAGTCTTTATCATGAATGCATGATAAATATATGAATATGCAACCATTTATTCAAGCTTATTCATCAAACTTATTCATCACAATATTTAAAGTAAATATTTCATATTTCCATCTAAGATCCATCATTTATCACTATGGAATCATTTTTCCATATTCATCATAGCAATCAATTTTTTTCATAAAACACACACACACACACACACACACACACACACACACATACATATATACATATTATGGATAGAACATACAATACCGTAAAGATATTTTAGAATACCTAATTTAACATTGTATATTAATAATGTTCAAATTCTTTCATTAGAACTTAACTAGCGATATTTTACAATATTCCGTCATACTTGAATTTCAAACAAATAATCGCCATTTACTACTCCAAAATTTTCATAATACAATTCAATAGGATCGAATTATCTACATAATAATTTCATACAAAATTCTCCTTACTTCATACTCCAACCACATTTTCATACGAAAAATTAATCCAAAACATAACGTGTAAATATTTTTTTTTTCCTCATTTTCATTTGGCTGAATTTTTCATTCACACATACATAATCTTATTGTACCATTTTCATCCTAATACACTTTTTCAACTTATTTACATACCCATAATAAATTAAATACATTAAAGTAAATATTTCTCCCTAACATTTCTTATATAGCCGAATTTCATATTCCATGCATGCAACATTTTATTTTGCCAATTTCATCCCAACACATTTTTTTCAAAATTTCCTAAATAGTTAAATTTTTCTCCTTAGGATTCAAACTTCGTACTTACAAATTCTACATCAATTCATGCTAAATATCATCTCAATTTCATCATCTAACTTATAATTACATCAAAACACAATTTCTCCATAACATACATACATGGCCGAATATACCATCATGCATACATGTTTTTTTCTTTTTAAATTCTACTTCCAATCATACTCAATAACACTTCAATTTTATAATTTCACATCCAATTGTAATAACCTAATTATTTTTGAAAATCCTAATTTTTACTATACCAAAAATTATGAAAACCTTACCTTTCTTCACTAAAATTTGCTCTTCCTTATTTCTTTAATATCTTCCTCCTTTTTTTCTACACAACTACTATTCTACATCAATTTTTCTACATCACATAAACTTAAAAGATATAAAACTAGAATATTCTTATCTCGAATAAAAGCTTTCCAAACCTTCTTCCACTTTTTCTAAAGAAATTTCTTAAAATTTTCTTAATTTCTCTAAGATTTTAGGTTTAAAAATTTGAAAAAATAAGAAACAAAGAGAGGGAGGGAGGTTCGACAAAATGGAGAGAAATGGATAAGTTTCTAGCTTGTTCTTGCTTTTATTAAATTAAACATACCACATTTCTAATTTTGCCCCTCCTTTTTCCAATATAATGATTAGTATGTCCTCATGTCATTTACCTACTTATTCTCCTCATTTTTTAGTTATTGTCTTCTTGTCCAATAAATTTAACTCCCATTTTATCCCTTGATTCTTTTTAAAATAATCATTTTACCCTTAGCGAATATAAAATATTATTTTTGTTATTTTTTTTATTTTTTTTAAGAAAATTTATGTACAAAACAAGTTTTGATTTCTTCCTACATATTATTTACAATATTTCAAAGATTTCAGGGTGGTTAGATTCCCATTCTACCTTTTCAAGCTTTTTTGATTTGTCAATTTTGCCTTTTTTGAAAAAATTATCATTTTTTGGCAAAATAGCAACTTTTGCAATTTTAGAGTTAACTACTCTATCCTTTTTCTCCCAATGTTACTTATTTAATTCAACAACTTAACATCTTATTCGACGTCTATTTGGCCCATCTTATTAAAGCATAATGACCATTTTACCTTTAATATGCTCATATTGCCAATTTCTTTCTTTTTATGGAACTTAACCTAGGTTTTACCTTTATTTCTTCAATTCCATAAATTCTAGAAATAAATTGAATGAGAGTTCAAAAGCATACCTGAATTTGGGGTGTTACAAAGCATCAACTTGTTGCCTTTATCGGTATATAGAAAATTGAAATAAGGAAAAAAAAAGCTTACTATAATATCGTTGCAGTTAGTTGACAGATCTGTTAAACATCCATGTGGTATTATTAAAGATTTGTTGGCCAAGGTAGATAAATTTATTTTCCCTACAGATTTTATTATGTTGAATATGAAAGAAGATTATAGGATCCCAATTATCTTGGGTTGACCATTTTAACTACTGGCAAGACTTTGATTGATGCATAAAAGGGTAAGTTAATCTTGAGAGTATGTGATGAGTAGGTGACATTTAATGTCTTTAAGGCAATGAAGTTTCCTAAAGACCATAAGAGTTATTTTTGTATTGATGTGGTGGAGAGTTATGTTCAAGAGTTCAACCAAGTAGAATTTTCAATTGATCCCATGGAAACTTGTTTAAGTGGTGGGCTACTGTTTGAAAGGGTGGATGTTAGTGATTGTGTACATTTCTTCTAACCTACACCATTTTGTATAATTCACACCAATGAATTGAGGAATTGGGAAAAAGCTCAAAAAAGCCATTACTTTCAATTGAAAAACCATCCAAATTAGAATTGATTGCTTTACCATTATATTTGAGGTATGCTTTATTGGGAGAATTTTCCACACTTCCAGTGATTATTTTTGCAGTGGCGAATGATGAAGAGGAGAGTAAATTATTGAGAGTGTTGCATGTACACAAAGCTATAATTGGTTAAACTATTTCTAACATAAAGTGTATTCCATCATTTGTATGTACACGATCTTAATTTAAGATAGTTACAAGCCATCCATTGAAGCCTAATGTAGACTGAACTTAAATATGAAGGAAATGGTTAGAGCTGAATTGTTAAAGTTGTTAGATGCTGACATTATCTTTCCTAATTCTAATAGTTCATGGGTGAATCCAGTCTAAGTGGTAGTGAATAAAGAAGGCATAATGATGGTGAAGCATGATAACAATGAGTTGACTTCAATAATAATAATAATAATGAGATGGAGAGTATGCATTAACTATAAAAAATCAAATACAACTACTCAAAAAGATCTTTTTTTTTTTTGCTGTTTATTGATCAAGTACTTAATAGGTTGGCTAGACATGCATATTACTATTTTTTAGATGGATACTCTAGATATAGCCAAATTGCCATAGCCATTGAAGATTAAAAGAAGAAGAAATTCACTTGCCTTTATAGTACTTTTGTATTTCAAAGAATGCATTTTGAGTTATGTGACATGCCAACCACATTTCAACAATGTATGATGGCTTTCTTTTATGACATGGTTGAGCATTTCATCAAGATATTGATAGATGATTTCTTAGGTTTTAGGTTTTCTTTTGATAATTGTTTGAAAAATTTGGAACAAGTGTTGAGGAGATGTGAAAACACTAACTTGATTCTAAATTAGGAGAAATATCACTTTATGGTACAAGAGAGGATTGTTCTTAGGCATAAGATTTTTACACAAGGAATTGAAGTGGATTGAACTAAAATTTACACCATTAAGAAATTACCACCACTAAGTTCAGTAAAAGGCATTTGAAGCTTTTTAGGGCATGCAAGGTTTTATTATTGGTTTATCAAGGATTTCGTAAAGATTACAAAACCCCACTGTGATATACTTGTTAAAGATGCACTACTTTATTTTATTGAGGAGTGTCATAAAGCATTTGAGTTGCTAAAAAAAAGGCTAATTGCTGCACACATTATTATTGCACCAAATTGGGCATTGCCATTTGAACTGACGTGTGATGTAAGTGATTATGCAATTAGGGCCGTTTGAGGGCAACACAAAAATATGTTCTTTCATACCATTTATTATACTAGTTGTACTTTCAATGATGCTCAGTTAAACTATGTGACTACTGAGAAAAAGCTTTTAACAGTTGTGTTTGCTTTTGATAATTTTCATTCATATTTGATTGCTTACCAAAAAAGATACTAAACTAAGATTAATTTGGTGGGTGCTCCTACTGCAAGAGTTTGATTTAAAGATCCGAAACAAGAAAGGCATTGAGAACTTAGTAGTTGATCATCTCTCTCGTTTTGAACAATTAGATAAGAGCAAAAAAAAAATGAGTTACTGATTAATGAAACTTTTCTTAATGAGCAATTTTTTTATGATTTGTAATGAGAAGCTTCCATTGTTTGCAGATTTGGTAAATTATCTAGCAAGCAATATTCTACCACCAGGTTTGACACGATAGCAAAAAAAGAAATTTCTTTTAGATGTGAACCATTTCTATATAAGCATTGCATAGATCGGATGATAAGAATATGCGTTTTAAATGAGGAAGTGCACAGTGTGCTTTACCATTGTCAAGCAACTGAGTACAGATAACATTTTAGTGCAAACAAAATAGCAGTGAAAATTATTGAATTAGGTTTTTATTAACCTATGTTACTTAAAGATGCTAAGGCATATGTTTCAACATGTGATAAGGTGTTAGAGATTAGGTAATATTTTTAGCTGCATGAGATGTCATTAAACAACATTCTTAAAGTCAAGTTTTCGATGTATGGGGAATAGACTTTATGGGGCCATTTCCACCATATTTCAATAACTTATACATCATGGTAGTAGTGAATTATGTGTCTAAATGGGTTGAAATAGTAGCATTTTTTTACCAATGATGCTAAAGTGGTCATCAATTTTCTTTGAAAACACATTTTTACTCATTTTTAGACACCAATAGCAATTAGTAATGATGAGGGAAAACACTTTTGCAACAAACTTTTTGACTTAATTTTGGCTAAGTATGGGATAACTCACCATGTGGCAATAGCTTACCACTCTTAGAAAAGTGGTCAAGTCGAGATCTTGAATCGAAAACTAAAGTGGATCCTTGACAAGATAATGAATAACTCAAGAAAGGATTGGTAATGAAAGTTAGATGATACTTTATGAGCCTATCGCACAACTCATAAAATTTTTATTGGATTGTCTCCTTACTATTTGGTTTTTAGAAAGGCGTGTCACTTATTGGTAGAGCTTGAACATTGTGCTTATTAGGCAACAAAAAAGTTAAATTTTGATTTGCAAACAACAGTTGAGCACAAACTATTATACATGAATGAATTGGATGAATATCGTCAGAATGTATATGGAAATGCCAAACTATACAAGGAATGCACCAAATAATGGCATGACAAGCATATCATCCAAAAAGACTTCGTCTTAGGTCAAAAAAATGCTACTATTTAATTCGTGGTCATGATTATTCCTAGGAAAGTTTTGTTCACTTTGGTCAAGACCATATATAGTTGTTAACGTGTTTTTACATGGTGCAGTTCAAATTCAAAATGAACATCAAACATTTAAGGTGAATGAGCAACGTTTGAAACCATATGTGGATGGTGGTTTTGATAGTAAGAAAACCACAATTGTTTTACCTTCATAACAATAGAGTTAAAGAGTTTGACTAATGACTACAAACTAAGCACTTTTTAGTAGGCAACCCAAGAAGTTTTTGTGTTTAGAATTTTATTGTATTTTTATTTTGTTGGTCATTTTATTTTGAGTTTTTTTTTTGTTTTGTGTGAAAAGTCATACTTAAAGAAGCCGACTTATTTGTTAGTGTAGTGTAGGAAATGGAATAGGTTTAAGAGAAAGGTGGAATAGATAAAAGGAGTGAGAAAATTGATAGGAAGCTCAATTTTGATGAAGAAAAGGACCCACTCAGACATGCAAAGTAGAAGATTCAGTGCTATAACATCTAATTTCAGTGCCACAGTGTCATAACAGGTGAAAAAACAAAAGCTATACATAGAGTAGGCTGTTGTAGCCTAGAACTGTGGCACCAAAAAAAGAGCCATTTTTCTAATAGCATGGGCAATGCAATGCTAGGCTGCGACCCTTAAAAAAAGAAAAAAAAAAACTAAGGTTAGGAGCTATGACGTTAAGCTATAACGCTAAGTTTAGGGGTTGCCAAGATAAGGCCACCTGTCTGTTGCTTATTTTCCCCTATTTTCACCATTCTTAGTATAAGGTTGGGAATAAAAATGAATATGATTTTAAGGTATGTGAGATTGTATACCAAGAAGATTTAGATTTTGTATCACATAGCTATAAGAAATTTAAAACTAAAGGAATTCCAAGTAGTTACATTTTGGCATATTTAAATAGTGTAAATTTCATGTTTGCCAAATTAATACAATTGATGATGTTAAGATTTTTAGTGTTGGCATTCTATGGCAACTTTTATGAATTTATGAATTGAAAACTTGGTTTATGTATAATTTTTGTTGCAACAACATTTGAATAATTTTGGACATCCAAGTCTACTTCTTCATGTACTATTTTGAGCTTTTTAGTTATTTTAAGAATATGCAGGGGTGGCAAATCAAATTATCTTGATATGTTTGTGTCGTGTTGCATTCGTATTGTGTTGCATAGAAGTTAATTTAAATTTGATTCATTTATCAATCATGTTCTGAAAGTCAAACACAAATATCATTTGTTTATTAAACGAATAATTTGGATACTATTTGTTTATTAAATGAATAATTTAGATATGATTTATTTGGACATGTTTAATAAATGGATTGTAAACAAAGCATAAATGAATTCTAAATGAAGTGTAAACAAATCATAAATAAATTGAGATGATTCATTTAAATACGATTAATAAATATATCGCAAATGAATTGTAAATAAATTATAAACGAATTAAGATAATACTTATATTTGTTAATAACAGAAAGTCATTTGCAATTTTTTTATTTGTTTATTATTTATGTCTTAAACAAATCTAGTAGTTTAAATATGAAACAAAATGACTATTAAATGAGTGACATGAATACAATATGTTTATTATTGTTTCAAATTTTCAAAATTCAAATTCCTTTATTTACTTCGAATTCGTCTTAAATAATCGTGTTGTAACCCATATTGCCACTCTAAGAATATGTGATTATCAAGTTTAACTAGTAAACAAGTGATGTCAATTCTATAACTCAAAGAAAAAATAATTATTGAAAAACAAAAGTTTTAGTATTGGAAGACTTTTTCCTATTTGGGAAATTTTTTTGAAGTGTTTAAAAAACAAAAAACTTCTTTAAACAAGATATTAGGGTTTTAATATAAATACGTATTATTTTTAGTTTTGTAATTTACCTTGGATAAACTTTTGGAGAAACCTTTTAATTGATTTTTGTCTTCTTTGTTCTTGTTTTACTTTTGTAAGTTGTTCTTGTATTCATGCTTAAGTGAAAAACAACTTAGTGAGAATTATGAGCTTGTGATTCTTATTTTGTTAAATTTATAGAATTAAATCTCTTAAGTATTTTAAAGACTTTTGGGTATTATTCTTCGAGGGACAAATATAACTTTCTTTAAAAGAAGAAACTATGTTAATTAAAAGGTGTTCAATAATATTAAAGTGAGAGGATCTTACTGAAGAAAGTCCATCTAAGAGATTCTGAATGGAGTGTTTCTCTAGACTAGGCATCATAGATATAAAATTTGAAAATTCGAATTATATTAAAATTGTGTGTCTTCTTTACTTGCTTTATAGTGCATTGATTCAATTAGATGAATAGATTAACTAAAGTTTATAATCTTGTAATAAACAGATTTATCTGAAGAGATGGATCAAAGCAACAAAATTTGAAAAAAAAAAATAACTACTGAGGTGACATAGTAATATAAAAATTTTTTAACCAATCAATGCTCATGAGGTGAACTAGATTATTTCAACTAAACAAGAAAGTTGAATTAAAAATGTGAATTGTTGGGTTATGATATTTTCTACTAGTCAATTCATCTCCAAGTCATTAAAAATGGTCCACATTAACATAATGGTTTTCTCCTCACAAAAGCCTTTCTAGGCATAATTCACAATGTCAATAGAATTCCTTGTTGACATAATTATTATCCTTATCAAGTCACCATTAGAAGAGGATCAAGGACAAAACTAAATGTTGTTAGGTCATATTTACGAGAAGTATTAGTTCAATGAGGCATTCCTAAGTTATAAGTTCCATTAAGATTTTATATTAACTAGATCCCTAATTCTACTTAAGAAGGATAAGGAAGGTGAGATTTCATAGAATTATAGGAAAGGCAAATAGTGAGAATCCTATTAGAATAAAATCTTATTTGAGTCCTATTCGAACTAAACAAGAAATAATCTAAAATCTATGAAGATAAGCTAAGATGAAAAGGGAGAAACTTAAAATTCCTGGAGAAGAAGAAAATCATATTTTTATTGTTTTCTTTTTTATCCTCTCTTAAATAAAACTTTACAAACAGAAAATTTTGAATACCACTTAAGTATTAAAAGGTTTTGGCCGAATAGTCAACACCTTTAATCCGTGCTTATCTTATAGGTATTAAAATCAAGAGTATCAAGTCACACCAGTAAATTTGATTATGCACGTGAAACAAATTTCCGTGTTGACACTTGAAGGACAAAAATCAAGTATTAACAGTTCGCACCTTCTATAAGGATTGGACAAAAGCCACTGTGAGTTTCTTTTGGACAACAACATTGTGGCAAATAAGGTAAACAATGAAAACATATGTGAATGTCAAGAGCATAATAATGACAAAACATGTGAACATGTGCTTGAAGAAAGCACGAATGGAGGAAGAATAGATATGGTAGGAAAATCTGAGGAGGAGAGAGAAATCCTGGAGTTAACAAGTAGCCTTGGGCCAGAAACAAAACAGATTAGAGCGATAACAAAAATACACTTGAATTAACGTAAGACATAACAAGTGGTTAGCCTGAACCACGAAAAAGAATATCAAAGTCCTAACCAGTCAAGTGAAAGACCAACTGAATCATACTAAAGTGGAATGGTTAGCCACGATTGGTCATATCTCGGCCAATATATACAGGTCATATACTAAAGTCGAGAGGTGCAAGGCACATTTTGTTACAAAAAGGAGACACGAGGAGAGGTAAACAAAAAGATAACAAAGGTTTAATAGCAAAATTTCATGCGTGGCTCCTTGGCCAAACGAAAAGCGAGAAGAGGACAAGATTGATACCATGATATGTGAGATGAGATGCGAAAACTTAGAGAATCTCAAGGATATTAAAAGTGAACAAGGGTTTCATAGACCTGAGAAGAATTATGTTTATAAACCTAAGTCACCACTATCAAAAGATATATTCGATATACGACCCGCAAAATCATTTAACTTACCTCAAATAGAGCCATACGTGGAAAAAACTGATCTTATGTTACATTTGGAAAGGTATAGAAAAATGATGCTGGTACAAGGATTAGATTAGCTTGAGCTATGCAAACCATTTTTCTTAACATTAGAAGGCCAAGCTAGTGTTTGGTACTAAGGACAAAGATCAAGATCCATCAAATCTTTTTTCCCGGACATGTGGAGAGTTCATCCAACAATTTCATAGGGCCGATTTTCTAATGAAAACATGCATTCTTTAACCATGAGAAAGTAAGGAAAGGATGAAAGTTTGAAGAACTTTATGAAGCAATATCATGCCGAGTTGATGGAAGTTGGAGCTTTTAAGCACCAAATTGTGCTAAAAGAATTGAATAAGGGAATAAGGACAAGCATGTCTTGATGGGCAATTAGAGAAAAGCACATCCAAAGCTCCATGTAGAAGTTGAAGACAATGCGATAATAAAAGAGGAAGAATAGTGGAAAAGGGAAGTAAAAAGTATAGGGAGAGAGAATTTAACAACGAAAAGACCGGAGATAGGAGAAAAAGAAAAGAATATCCAAATAGCAGAATCGAAAAGTAGTGATGAGTCCTTAGAGTAAAAACTTTTATATGCCACTATGTTCGAAAGAATGGCCTTATCTAGGGCTAAAAACATACCTCCCAACATTTCCTGACAAAAAAATACAACCCAGAGTGGTATAAGTTACCAACAGAGAAATCTTGGCGACCTTAAATACTCCTCTCACCTAACTCTTGGAGGAATTACGAGGATGAAACCTGCTAGTCGACCAAAACCAATAAAGGCTAAAGTGAGTGTTTGGATCTCAGAGAGAAATTGAAACTCTCATTAGAAATAATTATTGGCAAAACTTGTGGCTGAAGCGAGAATATAAAAAAAAAAAGGAATGATGGTTGAATTTTAAGGAAATTAATCAGTAGCATGTTATTTTTTCTTCTTTAGGCAACCATTTATTTCAGTTCGGATGAAGAATTCTCCTAAGGAACTGAGTCCTAAGAATATCTAATGAGACCAGATGAACCCACAAATGATAAGCTAAAAATTAGAGAAAACTGAGATATAAGAATATCCAAGGAAAGGAGATGAGTCTATGAATGATAATTTGAAAATCAGAAAGAGAGATCTGAATTCCCAAGACACCAAACGAGATGAGATGAACAAACATGTAATAACCCAAAAATAATAAAAAAAAGGAAATATAAAGTTAATTTAACTTAATTTCAACTATGCTGTTTAATTTTATTATTATTTGTTTGAATCAAACTATGTTCCTTAATTAAGAGATTTAATTAAAATTTTTTTTTTGGATCCTATTAATACAATTGAGGATGTTTTGAAAAACATTTGCTCCACATAAAAATGATAGATTAATAAGTAATTGAGGACATTTTTTTATCATATTATTTAATATATTAATATATTGGAATATTATTAAACTAAAATCCATTATATAAAGAAAAGAATTGATTTCCCTGCCCCAGAAGAAGAGAAAGCAGGCGACAAGCCGTTTCTCTCTCCAATGCATTTGATTCAAATAATTAAAACATTTAAACTCTATTTAAATTTCCGTCTTTTTTTTTTTATCTAACGGTCAGTAATGCAAGTCCGGATACAGAGACAATGCGCGTGACGGATAGGAGAAGTTCACACACACCCACACACACTCTCTCTTCTTACACGTTATTATTATTTTTTTCTATTAAATTTTCATTTTTTACACGTTTATTTTATTTTTCTCGTATTTCTCTCAATAAAATCTTTACATTTAAAGGCAAGATTACTTATTCCCACTTTGAAATTTTAGATATATAATTTTTATTATTAAAAATTACAAATTGCTTAAAATAATGTAAAGTGTTCTATTTAAAAATTAAGGTAAATAAATTTGTGTAATTATTGCTATATTTGTATCTTGTTATATATTGAGCAGATTTTAAAAGAATTAATATTAAAAAATTTTTACTGGATTTTATTTGAATTCTAATTAGTATAAAACAATTGCTACATTTACTTCACAATCCAACACCTCTAATATTCCTTGACATATTTGCTTCACAATCCCAAACTTATAATGTTACCTTAATAATTTGGTTTGTTTTTGAAATAAATGAAAATAAATAAATGATAAATTCAAAATTAGTTAATTATATTAAAAAAAATTAATAAAGAATTATTATTATAACCAGCCAACAAATTTACTTTCGCTATAATTCATCAATAAGGGAAAATAATGCAACAAGTCAATGAAACAACAATTCAAACTCTTTAGATTTGCTTCTACGTCTTATTTTGCTACATTTCTTTTTTATTTATTTACTTATGAGCTAATAGTCCACAACTCGTTATCAACATAACCCTAAGTACATGAAATATTCCATCCCTTTATGCTCTTTTTTCATATCTTGTTAGTTAATAAAATTATCCTTAATAATATGGTTGCTATTAATGTAGATCATTCATACCAAACAATAAGGATAGTTTTAAAATTGTGTTTTTTTTTTTTTTTTTTGTGTGTTTTTATGTATTATAAAATGACAATTATATTCCTTGATATTATCAACTGTCCAGATTATTCCTTGGATTTTACTGAAATTTTCCGAACTTGTCCTTCTACCAAACAACACCGTTCGGCATGTATTATTACAGTGTTGTGATTGGCACTAAATCATGTGTTAAATGAAATTACCAAGTTATGAATGAGAAAACAATCAAAGCTATTAAGTAATTAATACAATATTTGCTATTATAAAATAAGTAATTTAATTATTTTTTAACACATATTTTAAGTACCTGCGTTAACAAATTATCGACAAATATAACGAGTATTGTAACTAAAAATATTATCAAAATTACTCTTCTAATACTGCATATTCGGTGGATTTACCATGCTTGATACAATATATCATAACCAAAAACTTCACATGGTTTGTATTGATGGGTAGATGCATAGATTGGGTGAGTGATTAAATTTAAAAATATAATCATAATGAATAAAGTCAGAGACAAGAGAAAGAGGAGAAAAGAGAGAGAGAGATATGAAAAGGCAAAAACAGTGTTGATGAAATTTAAGTGAGAAATCTTGGATAATACACCAAAAGAGACATGGCAGAGACAAGTTGGTGGGACATACCGTTAAGTGGACAATATTTATTGTGACTACGATTATTATCCAAGTTCTATTGAAGATCACTAATCTCACCAAGTTTGAGTTCGTCACTCTGGATTTTTGCAGCGAAAACTAATTGTTTTGTATCCTTGATATTAAAATCCAACTTATAGCCAAAGTTCTGGGACATACCGTAAAGACTAGAAATGGCGCATCTTTGTAAAATCACTCTAAGTAATTATCTTTCTCCTTCGTCATCTCAATTAAATATTAAAGAGAGAACACCTGACTATAAAAGATCCAAAGGTTCTTTGTAAATTTCTATATGAGAAATTTGGCCACGTGAATGTGAATTTAGTAATCCTTCTCACTAACTGCAATGAGTGGATGAATATTTATTTTCAAGATTTAGGACAATCGGTGAATATAACTCCGTCTTTTTTGAGAATTGCTTAGTAGTTGTCATTGTGCGGACGGACTTGTACTGATGAAGACATAAATATATAAGAAATGCGTAAGTTAGGCGGTCTAAAAAGACCTGTAAAAGGTGTGGGATGAAGGTCTTTTGGCGCATGGCTGTAATACTCTCAAGCATTTTGTGAATATTTACCAAGGCTCTCTAAAAGTAAAGGAAAGAATGTTGAGACAAACAACTCTGATCCTACTAATCTTGAAGTTTCACACATTTTTGAGGATAGAGATGAGGACTAATTACTAAATTAAAACAAAAAGACAAAGGTCTTGTTAAAATTTGACTTCTAAAATAAGAAAAGCTTCTGAAATAGGAAGAAATTGACATTGTGCATAATTTGTGGCTTGGTATTAATATAGGATTTCATTTTCCTTTTCTAGTTTATTTTTGGCAAATTTGTTTCCTTGTAATCCTTGCCAATTTGATATGAATTGTTGTATATGTCGCAAATTCTTTGTAATCAAATAATTGAATAAGAAAAACTTTCTTCTATCAATATTTTCTTTCTTGTTTAAAACTTTTCATGGTATCAAAGTAAAGCTCCTAAATTTTTTTGTTTAAGCCACCAAAACTATATCCAAACACAACACAATCAACCATGTCAGGAGGAAATAAAAAACCTAAAGTTTCTGCAGCAGAGAAGGTTACATTAAACCCTTCAAATCCTTTTTTTTATTCATGCTTTAGATCATTATGGAGCAATTTTGGTAACAAAATCTTTGAATGGAGGCAATTACTCAACTTGGTGCAAATCGATAACTATTACACCCATTGCTAAGAACAAAACTAGCTTTGTTGGTAGCACAATCTAGAAACCTCTAAAGACAAACAAGGATTTCGCTTCTTGGCAAAGGTGTAATGATATGGTGTTGTCATGGATCCTAAACTTGATTGATCAGAGTTTGAGAGATAGCGTAATCTCTATAAAAAGCACAATCAAAATTTGGTTTGCTTTGAAAGAAAGATTTTCACAACATAATGCTCTGTGATAATCTTTCAAATTGAATGAGAAATAGCATCTCATAATCAAAGTGGCATGTATATCATTGCATACTTTCCAAGATTTAAGGGTCAATGGGATGAGTTAGGCTCCTACAATTATATAACACCTTGTTAATGTAGAGCGAAGAACAAGACTGAAAAAGGGAATAGGGAAGTAAGTTAATTCAATTTTTAATGGGACTTCATGAGTCTTATTCTATCATTAGAGGCCAAATATTGCTAATGCAACCTCTTTCTTTTATTGGAAAGGTTTATTCAATAGTCTTGCAGAAGAAAAAGCAACATGATGTTGCTATTGTAAAAGAACTAATTGTTGTTGTTGCTAAAAAAGGCAACTCAAAAATCTCTAATTAAGGCAAGAACAAAGGGAAACCATATTATAGCCACTATTAGGGCACTAATCATTCAATGGATAAGTGTTTTCACATTCACGACTTTTCATTAGGCTATAAATACTATAAAAAGAATGAGATGGTAGACACTAAAACAAAACTTATTTCTCAAAAGGCTTCTCATTTCACTACAAAACAAGAAAAGCAAATTATAGCACTTATCCAAGATGGTAATGCATAGCCAAAAGTAAATTTAACATGCCAGAATTCAATTATTTATTTATCTATCCTCCAATCATAAACAAGATAGGACAAGCCTTTAGATATTAAATAGTGGTGCCACTGACCATTTTACCAATAGCAAACTTTACTACTAAATCTCTCTAAACCTATTAGTTCTAATGTTTTAATGCCTATTGGAACTATAACTCCTATCAAATCAAAAGGTAATATGATTTTAGATAAAAATCTTAAAATGCATGGAATATATACGTCCCTACCTTTAATGCCAACTTGTTGCCAATTAGCAAACTTACAAAAGCATTGAACTATTTTGTTACTTTTTATCCTAATTTTTGTGTGATTTATGATTTGGCAATGAGGAAGGACATTAGTTTAGGGAGTGCATGAGGACCTATATTTTTTTCTAAGCAAATTGTTGAAAATATACCTTAGAACTAATTGTGTTATATAGTTCAGGGATATCATTCTTTTATATATATACTCTTGTAATTAATTGTAAAAATATTTACAATTAATATAATATCAATTATTTTATTTTGTATTTGCTCAATTGCTATTCTCTAATTTATGTTATATACAAAATGAGATCCCATGATATATTATTATATGTTAAAATTTTATTTGATTATTAGTCATGTAATTTTATAATTACATTATATGATTGACATATTTTATTACTACCATTTATTAATATATGATGTTAATAATTGAGTGAAGAGTCTCATATCACAAAAATATAAACATGAGTAATATGCTAGAGAACATTTTACTGAATATGACTAAATGTAATGAATCACATGGGTGATTATCCATAATTAATGATTTGTCACATAGCTGTACTAGTGTATCACTAGTTCTTTAACTTGAGATATCACAACTGCCATTTGTATTAAGGCACATTATTTACTTGTGTATATTACACTCAGCTAGCCATGCTTGGTAAAAGAATCTTGATGGCAATGCGTTCTTATTGTATAAGGATAAGTGATTATTAATATATAATCTGTTAGTTTAGATACTTGAGCTTGAGATTTTAGGTAGGATTGTCATATATAAAAGTAAAAATCTTTGGTCAAAGTTCGCAAATCTCGTATATGATTAAGTTATTGATTCTATGATCGAGTTAGAAGTTTGAAGATACTATAACTTGCACTACATTGAGAGTTAATAGTAAAGAAACTTTGCTACATGTAAATGAAACTATAATAGGTTTTTTGAAAAATATATATATATTTTTTAATGTTTGGAGGTCATAATATATTGTTAGAAATTACTTATAATCATTAAGAACTTCAATTACAATGAGTTATACTAAAGTAATGTGAATGAGTTCGTATTTATTCATATTCAGTTTACAATGAACTTGGAGATCACACATAATAATTGATAAGCTAATTATGGATAAAATATATCATTAAATTAGTTAATAATATATATATATATATTAATAAAAATTAAAATAACTCTAATATTTTAATTAGATGACTATAATGTTATACTAAATAACACAAATACGATTGGCGGAATTAAGGAAAATAGTTAGGACCATGTTTTATATTAATTAATTAATATTTAAATAATTAATTAATTAATTAATGCTTGCTTGACGAGTGGATGATTATGATTTAATCTCTCTTTAATGTAATAAACCAATATATATACGCAGCAAAAAATACATACAACAAATGGTTTGCTTTTCAAGATTTATATGATAAATTTTTGTGTTATAATATATATATATATATATAATTTATCATAGTAAATATGTACATATTTCTAGTTAGACAATTTTGTCAATCCACAGATACAGATCAATTGTTTCTAAATTTTTATGATATCCACATAATTAAAAATCTAACTCAGCATACTAACTCTTATGATTTGAGTATATAATATTTTGTGCATTGTTTCTTCTCAAAAGTAAGGATGCAAAAATAAATCTTAGGCGCATCTTTAAGACACAAATATTACATATTGATATTATTATTTTATATTTTTAATTTTAACTTAAATTATTTGGTTGAATTTTCTCATAAAATTCAATTTATTTAGTAAAGTAAGCACTAATAAAATTTAGTCCAATTTATGAGTTTAGTCAAAATTAATACCCAAATAGTTTAATGAATCCTAAACACATTTAGGATTTTTCATATATATATATATATATATATTATTCATGCTCTTAATGTATGACCCAATAAGTTCTTATAACATTAGCAGTAATACTAAAATATAATTTTAGTATTACAAGTAATGGCAGTATCTGACAATACATCATGACTTTTTAAATGATGAGAATGTCAGTAATTTGACATTATCTTATTTGTGACTAATGTTACTGTATAATTCAATCTATTTGTCTTAAATATTTTAATTGAATATAAAACGTGAAATGTGTCATTTTCTTATGGTTTAATTTTATATTTTTTTGATATCTTGAATAGACTTATTTTATCAAATAAAGTCAATATCACATATTAAATTATTTGAGTATGGCCATAGATTTTTAAAGTCGCACTTAATTAAAAAGTCTAATATATCACTTAAATTATATAGGAGGGATAAATTTTATCTTGATCATACATATCCTTTTACACAAGTTATGACATATATGTCTATTTTCTTTATAGACTACCTTATTATAGACGATATTTAAAAATATTAAAATATGTCATTCTCTATGTTAAGAACCATGGTGATCTCAAGTTCAAGAATCATATACACTATTGTCACTATGAGAATCACTTATGATACTTATATAATAATTCACGTAGTGTTCTCATAATGAATTGATCTAGTATATTAGTTCACTAATTTGTACCTTTGTATTGACTTGATATCTCATATGATAATATACATATATTGTTATTAGTTACTACACATACTAGTCTCTATGTATTATTGTTACTTTATTTACAATAACATTCAATTAGGGACATTTAAAAATAGTATTTAATTAATTAAACTTACTATTTTAAGGATATTATTACATTAATTAAATATAAAAATATATAATAATTAAATAATTAAATGATATATATGAATAAAAAAATTATAATACAAATATACCAAATATTTAAAATACTATTAGATTTAGAGTACATACCAATATGTAACACATGGATGGTTTAGATTATACTAAGTGTTAAAATCTCCATCAAGCAAATGGTTGACATATGAATGGTAAAGATTAACACATATTGTAAACACATAGAGGGTAAAGATTTAATCACTGCTATCATTTTGATGATTCACCCATGTGATGAAAATAAATGGTTATTATTTTGCTAAATATAAATTAATTAATTAATGTAATTAATTAGCTTTATGAAATTAAAAAATATTTTATTTTGGCATTTAATGAGCTTGAAAAATTTGGCCAATATTAAGAAAGGAAGCCATTCAAAATTTTGCTAAAAATGTTGGTGAAAAGAAAGAAATAAGAGAAAGAAAAAGAGAAAGAAAAGAAGGAAAATTTTCTAGTAAAATTTTCCTTCCAAACAAACACAAAAAAATTAAAGGCCATAAAGAGTATTGTCTTCCAAAGGGTAATACCAAAACCATATCAAGTTATTAATGTGTGAATATGCGTAAAGGTAAGTCGGAGTCGGCAAGCTATTCTAGATATTAGGAAATTGGTTATAATTTTCTAGTTTTTACTTTTACTATTTAAATGTGTTTAAAAATTTTAAAGTTTACATAATTTTAGTTTCAATTCTGTGGGAGTTTTTCTATATAGACCATATGACAACTATTACTTCCTGTAGTGAAAATTATTACATAATAATGGTATGAGAGCCTAAAAATTGATATTTATGGCAAGTTTTAAAATTGTATGTGTTGGATGCTGATTATATGTTCTTAAATGTGAGAATTGAGATTTGGTTGGCTTATAATGCTATTATGTGTTTCATGTGACCAAAATATAATTTATTACATTGATAATAAATTAAAGTGATAAGAATTATCATTTTTTGTCATTTTATGCATATGTATGTTAATATGAGTTATTAATTTTAATTAATATGCATCAACATGTTTATGGGATTATTGTTTGTTTTGACACATATGATATATATAGGTTGCATGAAAATGTGTAAAATGGCCATATATTCAAAATATGTGCATAATAGTGTATTATTTTATGAAATAGAATTAAAATTGTATAAAAATTATTTCATGTAAATTTTTATTCATTTTTGTTGATTAATATATTAATCATGAGTTTGATATATTTTTGAAACATGTTCATTGGTTTGGATGCATGGTTAATAATAATAATAATAAAAACCACGATGTGAAAAAACCGGTTCCAATAGGGAGTATTTTTATAATTTATCATGTAAGAACCAAATTGTGAATTTTTAAAATGATTTAAAATTTTCACATATTAATATTATCATTTTATCGTAATTCTCATTAATACTAATTTGATTAGTATTTTTGTTGCCAGAATTAAAATTTATTAAAATTAAAATTCTATAATTTAATTTGATCCAATTAAACATAATAATACTCCAAATTATAAAATTATTTGAATATCAATTCTAATTTTTTTTTAATTAAAACTAGAATTAATAGAACTGTAGTAGGAGTAATTTGATGAGTATATATCAATATGTTAATAATTGCCTTAATAATAAATTATATTATTAATTTATTTTATTGATATGATCAAACAATAATAGGTAAAGATTTAAAATTGATATGATTTCATAGGCTTTAAAATAATATAAAATTTAATACATAAAGATGTATAAATTTAGACCTAAACTAAAAATCTCCCTTTTAATATAGTTAGTAGGTTATACGTATTTCTGTTAAAGTAACCTAATAACTATTAGGTGAGGGTCCTTACAGAGTATTATAATCTATTGTAACACCTTGAAATTTTTATACTCTTAAAACCTTGTCATGCAGTTATAATATAGTATTTTTGAGAGTTTCGATAAGAGAGAGAGTTGACCGGTATTCGAGACAGCGTACTGTATAAACAGAAAATACAGTATTTCATTACCGGTACCAGAAATTTGTCGACGGAAGCGGAAAGCTGTAATTTTCATCGCGCGTGCCCGACTATATAAGCGGGAAGGGGTCGGAAAACTCGGAAAACAAATTTCACTTTTTTCCTCCATTTTCTCTCTCTTCTCTCTCTCTTCCCCACGGTTATCTCTCCTGTGAACAGTGACTTTCGTCACCGGACCTCGGATCACCTCACCACCGGCGAGTGGAGGACCGCCGGACCGCCGCGAGTGCAACGCCGCCAACCCCGCCTCGATCGCCGCTGCCACGTCCCCTCACGCGTCGCCCAAAACTCCGCCGACGTAAACTTTGACCGGCGATTCACGGCGGACGGCGGTGAGTTGACCGACACCTTCGGCGCGTCTGGCACCGTCTCGCCGCCCTCTTCACGGTGGTGTGCCCCGTTCCGGCATTTGGTCACCGGATTCCGGCGTGGGAAGGCTGATTGGGAAGGGGTGTTTCCGGCAAGATTTCCGGCGACCGGTGTAGCTCCGGTGGAATCTGAACCGACCAGTGTGCTCTCCGACACTCGTACTCCAACGCGGTATGTTTAGATCTCAATTTGGAATGAGTTTCGATGATGATTTTAGGGTCCAAAGTAGGTTCCTTAACATCTGAAATTTTAGGATGATTGGTGATTTTGAAGGCTTTAATTTGTGTTTTGTGGCATATGGACACCATGAACAGCATCCCGACATCGCAAGGATCGCGATGGTGTGTTCCGTTCGTGAAACGGAAACCGAAAGTTCGTGGGTTGAATAGTGCCCCGTGAATAGTATTGGTGAACAGTAACTTACACGTTTTTCGAAAAAAATTCCGTAGCGTACGGAGGAGTATTTCGAACGCGTATACCCTCTCCGGGACAGTTTTTCAATATTCGTATAGGCATTGGGTGCCTGAAGGTAAGATAATATAATATTTAAATTGTGGAAAAATTGGTTTTAATATTTATAATGTTTATACTTGCATGAATATACATCATAATAATGAGTTAAATTGTAGAAAAGTCCCATTGACGTGGAATGGGCATGATTGTGCAATTAGAAGTGTTAATATCCTTGTGTTAGATATATATATATATATATATATAGTTATAAGCGTAATACCATTACCGTCGACCTGCAGTGTTAGATTAGGTATTCTAAAATACCTATACAGCATTGTATGTCCCATGTTTGTATTTACATATATTTATATGGTAGGAACACTTGTATATATACACGTAATTATGCCCTTAGGATGGAATGATTGAGTAGATGCTGCATTCGATGTTTTGCAATGCTATTCGAATTAACATGTGTGCATACGTTAGTATATTATATTTATTGTGCCGTAGTAAGGTAATGAGTATATTTTTACTTGTGATGACATGTTGGGATTGCGTGTGATAACGCAATATACGATAACCGATTAAAATATGTTTCTGCGAATTTGTATTAATAGTGGTATAGTGTATCCATGTGTTCGAATTGTGATATATTTCTATGTTTTTATCTTAATTGTCTTATGGGATATTTATATACCAGAGTGGAATATGTTTTTATAACTAAGTACTACTAGCCTTACGACAAATCTATACGTATGAAGTCCTTTTAGAATATAAGGACTAATAAATGTGTTGCATAGGTAATTATATTACCTATCATGAAATTACTAAAATGCTGCTTGGTTAATGTAGGCAAAATAGTTATGTTGTTATGACTGAGTCGCCTATGAATAAATCTGTGTGGATAACTGGTATAATTGGGATAATTATGGAACGGTAGTTTTCCGTTACCCTAGTAAAGCCGCTTAGGACGGAGCAGTATCTTTATAATAAGACTGTGGTGCTCTTCGAAGTACGTTGAACCCACAGCAGCTCCGGATTGATAATAAGACTGTGGTGCCCTTCGAGGTATGTTGAACCCACAGCAGCTCCGGATTGATAATAAGACTGTGGTGCCCTTTGAGGTATGTTGAACCCACAGCAATTGAGAAGTGATAATAAAAACCATGGTGCCCGCGGGGTATGTTGAACCCATGGTTGGCAGCGGCTGTTTTTCATAGCGTCCTTAAGTACGTGTAACCCATAACGGAACTAATTACACTGTTGGTTTAAGGAACCCGGTATGGGCAAATGACTATAGTATGCATATATTGAAGTGTACGGTGGATATCATGACCACGATTCATAATTTACTTAATTATGATAAATCTATAAGGAAATGAATTCGTGTACCTATTATATTCAAACTGCATGATAGAATACTTCTATCTGCGAAGAGTTGCTTGTGTTAGTGTGAACTGCAATGAGGCAGTAACATGTTGTGTTTTATTTGGTATGGGGACTGTCATGGTTTTATTGTGCAGGTAGGGCAGCTTATATGTATAGGCAAACTCTTGTCGAATTCCTATAAGAAATACTATTCATACAGCCATTCATGACCTCCTTTTGTATTCTGGTTTTCATATGTAGCGGAAGGTCTAGGATTACCTTTAGTTGCAGTCACAAACAGATTATTGTTATGAATGTGAATTGCAAAAAATAGCGGAAGTCTAATCATATCTTGGCAAGTGTTAAGTTTGTAAGAGAGAACTTAATCTTGCAGAAACAGAGAGCTAGCATCAGCTTGAAAAAGGGGAATTAGTATTTAAATAAGATAATGGGTAAGGCAGTAAATATGTTACTTCACTTCTAGTATATAAAAGCCTGTTTAGCTCACCGATATGTTTGGGAAATGAAAAGAATATGTGTGAATTTATAATAAGATTAAAGATCATGTGAGAAGCTTGAGAATATTGTGGAAAAGGGCGCATTTGATGTATTACAGGTTATTCGACATATTAGTTTACACGTTTATTCGTAGGGTTGAGAAGACAGTAAGAATATGATGGTGTAGGAACTATGTTATGAGTTTACATTGTTATTGTCGGTATACTTTAGTGAACAACTAGGATTATATTGGTATATGTCCTTAGAATAGTATAGTCAATATTTAATGTAGGTGAAAGAATCCCTAGTATGGGATAAAGAATGAAAGACGTGTATTTGTGATTATAGTATAACTGTCAGGTTGTCTTGCTTCAGTGAAAATAAAGAGATAATATGAATGTATGATAACATAGACTGGTAATGAATCAGTATTGAGATAATTGTGATACGTGGATCGGATATGTATGTTCCATCTCCCTCAACTGGGCTTGTAAGCCAGTTTCTAATGGAGGTGTGACGTTAAGACTGTGGTACCCTGAGGGGTAGGTGGAATCCACAGTTGTCTTCCAAACGGCCCAGTGGCTTAGAGTAATAACCATGATCCATAATGTTTATAAGTATAATCGATCACTTGTAAACGTAATAAAATTTCTATCACCAACCTTCCGGGAGTGGAAATGGCATACAGAAACAGTGTTATTATTTTACAAATACCCTCGGTTGTATATATTTTTAGGTGTTTGAAATATTTGTATCCTATGTGGGTATTGATTGTGTGCCTAGGGTATTTTGGTTATCTCGGGCCGAGTGTGTGATTGATACTGTGTGGTTATACCGGCTTCTAAGCAGTTCCTCTGTATGGGGCTGCGTCATTAGCCGTTATTTATACGAATAACTATGTAATGATTTTTTATGATCATGTAGGTGTTCGTTGATAAGAATAGAAAAAAAAACTTAAACGGACACAGGTGATAACGTGATTCATTTAGAAAATATATTGATTGAGATTGCATTATCTGTATATGGTATATCATGAGGAATGTCACTCTGATTGAGATATTTATACAGAATTCATTGATGATATAGTGCTTAGAGTTTTAGAGGAGATGATATAATATCTTGTGTACATTATTGAGCATATGCTTGTTGGAACATGTACATTGAAATGTGGACATGCATATACTGGTGTGTGTGAAATTGTGTGAAATGGCCAAAATAAGTAGGGATTCAGGTAACATGTTCCTTCCTTTATTTAAGTATTGTATTATCTTACTGAGCCATGTGGTGTGCTCATCCCTTTGTGGGATTATTATTTTCAGGGGAATACTGCATAGCGGTAGCGGTTTCGAAAAGTGCAGTTGAGGCAAAGATTTTCGGACGGGGCATAGTATATCTAAGGTTTAGGCCATTGTTATGTAATTTTATTTCTGTGTACTCTGAAGTATGAATTTCATTAAAATGCATAACAATTCTTTAGAAAAAAAAATAATACTATTTTAGCTGTTACTATTTATGTGGTTACTTCTTATAAACTCTTTTGAATAAATAAAAACTTCGCTTCACTATGAGAAAGCGTTGATCTTTGTCTTTTCGATAATTTCAATGTACTATATGCCACATGAATAGAAATGAAAGGATGGGGGTGTTACATCTATTTAACCCATTTCTTGACAAAGTATATTAAACTATCAATAATTGTTAGGTGAAAGGTCTATTTAAGATTTAGAGGTTGATAAATCATGCCTTATAGTGAATTACAAATAAAATATGATCTCCCACAAAAAACCTATAAAATGATTTCAGTTTTTTTTTTTTTTTTTGATCTAAGAGAGTTTAGGATTTAATTAAAGTAGTGGAAGTATCATTTAGTTTAAAGTCTAAAGTAGTAGGAGTATCATTTAGTTTAAAGTCTAAAATTAAATGGTATGATATACAAACATACATATTGATGTATTCATTTTCTTATAGGTTCATACAAAACTCAATTAAGTGATGCATAAAATATGTGCAACCATCTTTTAAAAATCCTTGATACTTATAAATTTATCATACTTAACTTCAAGGTTTGGTATAGAAATCTTATAATAATTTTGGATTTTAAGAAAGCCGACTACATCTTTAATGGGTCTACAGCCATGGTCATTTTTAAGAAAGCTTCATCTAAGAAGAGAGACCTTTCAAAAATGTAAGGATGATAATCTCAAAGTTAGATCATAGATGTTGGCCTCAATCAGTGATCACTTGTAAGCTCAAAATGAGGCCATGTAAAATGCCCTTGAGATCTATATATTTTTAATGAAGTTATTTAGGAAGAGTTCTAAAATAAGGCAGTATGAGTTGTCTACTGTCTTGTTTGGGATGAGACTTAATGAGACAGTATCTCTAGAGTCACATATTTTAAAAATGATAAACCTTATTGGGCAACTTGATGTCTTAGGGTTATGTATGGACTTTGGACTACAAATAGACTTAATCCTTTACTTTCTTCCTCAAAATTATGGCTAATTTATTATTAACTATAATATGAATAAACTATAACACATTTTTCCTGAGCTAATGAAAGAAATTATCCATTACCATAAGAAAATTTAGAACAAAAAGAAGAAAGTTAACTATTCTTCCCATAGTGTCTTTTAACAAGGCATCATTCAAGAAAAAAGGCAAAAAGACCTTTGGGTATAGACTAAAAAGAAGTACCTCTAAGAAAAAGGGGTAAGGTAATACTCGGTAAGAAAAGTTAGGCCAAGGATAAATGTCATCATTGTAAGAAGCTTGATTATTGGAGAAGAAATTGCATTCTTTACTTAAAGAGCATGAGAGCAAAGAAAGTAAGTGGTACATTTTCTTGTCATGTTATTAAAATTGAATTAAGTGTTATTTTATATTTAAATTCCTGGATTAAAGATTTAGCTATCACCTCACATATTTGCATGTCATTACAAGACTTTGAGAGTTAGAAATTACTCGAGAATGGTGTAGTAAAATTGAAGATGGCAAATAGAGCAGCAGTTGTTGCTATATAATCGGGGACTTGCAAACTTGTTTTACCTTTGAGCCATACTTTTATGTTGAACAAAGTGATATATTTTGATGCAACTAATAGAAATATTTTGTCTATCAATCATTTAGGTAAACAAGTTTACATTTTTACCTTTGATAGATGTAAATGTTGTATTTATTTGAAAAATAAATTAGTTGGAAAAGATCATATTAAAGAGAAATAAAATTAATTTAAGACTTATATGGCATCATATATTAGGTCACATTAAAGAGAAATCAATTAATAAGATGGGCAATGATGGACTTAGTCCATTAGGTTAATAGATTTACCTAACTTGCGAATCCTGCCTTCAAAGAAAGATGACCAAATCACCATTTACTAGTCAAGGAATAAGAGTCAATGAAGTCCTCGAATTAATCAACACAGATATATGTGATCCAATTAATCAAATGGCAAGAGGAGTTTTTTATACTTCATAACTTTTTTTGATTGTTATTCATGATATGATTATGTATACTTATTGGAATGCAAAAATGAATCATTTGAAATGTTCAAGTAATTCAAAGCAAAAGTAGAAAAATAAATAAAAAAGTGTATCAAAACTTTATGATCTAATCATCATTGAGAATATATAAGTTTTAAGTTTCTAGATTTTCTTAAGTTTAACGGAATAATCTTTCAGCTAATACCTTTTTATAAACCTCAGCATAATAGTGTTTAGAAAAGAAAAATCATTACTTGAGATGATACAACCCATGATGAGCTTTACAAACATACTTATATATCTTTGGAGATATGCCCTCAACATCGCAATTTACATGTTAAACAGGACTCCATCCAAAGCAATTCCTAAAACACTGTATAAGATATGGTAAGGGAAGTTACCAAGCTTCAATTACATGAGCCTTGAGATTATCTAGCTTATGTTGAAATTGTTAAACCTAAAAAGTTAAATGTAAAAACTGAAAATGGTCGATTTATTAGATATCCTTAAGATAGTTTGGAATATTATTTCTACTTTCATACGATCGAAGAATTTCAATCAGTAGACACATACAGTTCTTCGAGAATTAGTTCATTAAAGAAAGTGGTATAAGTAAAAAGATCAAGCTTTCAAAAGAGTTTAAAGAGCTTAATGTAAACCAACATTTAATGGATGACCCTGTTAATGCAAAATGAATTTGTTCATATAGATAAACCTATTTGACTTAACCTTCAACTTTTTATAATTCAACCACTATGTAGATTTACTAGGACATCACGTCTTTTGCAAAGATACATCTTTTTTTCTAATAATGATTTTGAATCATTTATGATAGCAAAAGATAAGTATAGAGACAATCCTAAAACTTATGAAATGGCTTAAAGTTATGAAATCTGAATTGGATTCTATATGTGCTAATTACTAATTGATCCACAGAAGGGAATTGTGCCCAATTAATGTAAATGGACTTACAAAATAAGGTTAGTGAGGATAGAAAAGTTAAGACTTATAAAACTAGGCTCATGACAAAAGGGTTATACTTAGAAACAAGGTATTGATTATAAAGAAACTCTTTCTTCTATAGTTGTGCTAAAATCCATTTTAGATACTACTTGCTATTGCAATTTATTATAATTATGAAATATAGAAAATGAACGTAAAGACAGCCTTTCTCAATGGTTTTATTGAAAAGACCATATATATGCAATAACTTATGAGATTTGTTTCATTTATAGATAGTCATAAAGTATGTAAGCTATATCGATCCATATATAGACTAAAGTAAACTTTTAGAAGTTAAAATATATGATTCGATGATATAATCAAATTGTTTAACTTCATTAAGAATATTGATGAACCTTATGTCTACAAGAAATAGACCAACAATGCCATCACAATCCTTATATTATATGTAGATGACTTACTTCTCATAAGAAATGACACATGCATGTTAACTAAGGCAAATTTATGGTTATCCAATATGTTCTCTATGAAATATCTAGAAGAAACAACCTATATTTTAGGCATTTATCTTTATATAAATAGAGTAAAATGAATGATAAGTCTTTTTTAGAATCAATACATAGAAAAAATATTGAAGAAGTTAAGTAAAAATGACTCTGAAAAAGGTTTCTTACCTTGCAATGATGGTGTTCATCTCCTAAAAGAAATGGAATCCAAGACTGAAGTTAAGCTAGAACGTATAAAGAGGATCCTTTATACTTTAACAATAAATGGTCTTATATATGCTCTGCTATGTACAATACCTAATATAGTAAATGCAATAAGTATTATGAGTATATATTAGACAAATCTTGTAAAATAATATTAGACTGCGGTAAAAAAAAAAAAAAAAAAATCCTTAAGTACTTAAGAAGAACGAAGAATTTAATTTTGACCTATGGAGGTGGTGAGTTAAAACTTGATGATTACAAAGATTCTAACTTTCAATTAGATGTGGATAATAGAAAGTTTATCTTTGCATTTGTTTTTATCTATAATGGAAGAGTTAGTTAAAAAAGTTCCAAGCAAACTATTACAACTGACTCTACTACAGAAGTTGAATATATCGCTGTTTTTTAAACTACAAAAGAAATTGTTAAGATTTGTAAGTTCGTAAATGAACTTGGAATGGTTCCTTTCATTTTTAATCTAGTATCTTTGTACTGTGATAATAATGAAACTATAACACAGGTTAAAAAATCAAGGTCTCACCAAAAGTCTAAACATATTCAGCGTAAATATCACTTGATTAGAAAGTTTATTGCTAATGAACAACTAATCGTGTAGAAGATTTTGTCAGCATATAATGTGGTGGACCCATTTATTAGGCGTGTTTTCTTTATTTAGTCATTTATATAAATAAAGTATATTTGTGAATTATTCAAATAATTTATTTAATAATTAAATAATATTATTAAAGTCATTTTTTACAGAGGTGATATCGATTAAGCAACGATATCGCATAGTAGACATCATGAATATCTCTAGTGAATATCATGAAATAATATTAATGCGGGTAATGTGATAGTAATGTTATTAAGACATTAGTATGGAATAAATATGGGAGAACTATTTATTTGAATATGACCACACAACAATAAATTACATGATATTGTATGTAATCATTGATTTATCATGTAATTGTACTAGTGTGCGATGTTGTCTTTTGACCTGAGACATCCCTGACGAATCTGGTATAAATGCACATAATTTATATGGTAAATAAGTGTGAGATTAGCCACGTCTTGTATGATAAAATTAGTTTGGTCATGTGTTGTTTGTATTTGGAAACGTGTGATGGTCAAGATGAGATTCATTGACTCGATACGTATAGGATTGGAGTTTTCGCTGACTCAATTCATATTTGAGTTCCTTGACGAACCTTGATAAATGGCTAAAAAAATAAATCTCTAGTTAGAGTAATCAAATATTACACGAAAGAGTTCGTGGTGATGAGTTCAGCGCATATAGATCAATAGTTTACAATTTTATCAGTAAAAGGTTTTGATGTATCATGAACTCTAAATCGATTGGAATTAGATAATAGAAGAACCTTATCCATATGGTATGTATAATTGAGATAGAGAATAATGAAATATGAGTTCATTATGCATTAAAAGTTATAGCACATTACTAAATGTTAACCATAGTCATTGAATAATTGAATAATTTGATAAATTATGTGGTCATACCAATAACCAAAGACAATGAGGAGTATTTAGAAGTAATAATATTATTAAGAATAAGAGTTGGCACCTTTGAAATAATATTTAGGCTAAAATAAATATATATATTTCGTATATATATTTATGAATTCTTTAAAATGTTTAAAGAACTTTCTTAAGTTTACGTGAAAATATAATTAATTGTAAATTACATGGTCAAATTGATAATATTGATTATATAAAAACCTAAATAAAAATGTGTAATTATGAAATAAAAAAGTGTATATACACTTAATTACACTTTAGTTAAAAGTTAGTCAAATGTTTGTATTTAAATTCAAGGACTTAAATGTATAAAATAGAAATTAGGTGATAATGACTGTTTTATCCATACCACCTATGCACATTTAATTAAAACACAAGGATAAAAATGAAAAGGTTTGAATTGTTTTATGTATATATACATAAACTTTACCAATTTTTAGTTAAATTAAGTTTGCTATAAACCTTAGAATTCTCTCAAATTGGCCAAGTTTCTCCAAGTCCATTTGGTGGTATAAATTATGAAAATTTCATACCATTGAAAGTTTTTCATCGTCTTTCATTAAGTAAGTGGCTAAAACTCATCCAAAATTTGTCATTTATACATGTATATGATATATGATTATTTGACTCAACATGTATTTGTGAAAATATTTCGATGACTGCATACTTTGATTTTATGTATGTTATTAGCATTTCGAGCTAACAAAAAATTGGTATTCTAAGCTTTCTACTATTATATGTCAAACGGGTTTTAAACAGTCTCTTATTGATTATGTCCTAGTCACAAAAGGTAATTATTAGTCATTTATTATAGTATTAGTTTATATAGATGACATAATGATAACAAGAAATGATGAAAAAGATATTGCAAAGCTCAAAAAATTGTTGAGCAAACATAAACTTGGCAAAGTTAAAGTTCTTTTAGAAATTGAAGTGGCATACTTTAGCAAAAGTATAAATATCTCGAAAAGGAAGTATGCACAAGATTTGTTGGATAAAGAGAGACTATTAGCAAAACACCTGTAACATTTTTAATGAAACAAAATTTTAAGTTAAAGCCAACTAATGTTAAGAAATCTATCTTAATATAGAAAAATAATTGAAAAGCTCATTTATTTGACTATCATAAAACTAGACATCCAATACTCAGTAATTTTATAGGGCCAATTCCTGAACCTAACAAGGAAGCCTCACTTAAATTTTGCATTTCATATGCTAAAATATATAAAAGGGCACTTGGCCAAGGTATTTTCTTTTTCATCTCAAAATGATTTCAAGATCAAAGGTTTTTGTAATGTAGACTAAGCATTTTGTCCAATCACTAAAAGGTTAGTAACTAGGTTTTGTGTTTTTTTGAGAACTCACTATTATCTTGAAAGACAAAAAACAAACTATAATGTCAAGATCTTTGACAGAAGCTAAATACAAAGCAATGGCTTTAGTAACATGTGAATTTATATGGCTAACATATTTATTTGTAGCTCTGTAAGTTAACATCATTGAACAAAAACACTTTTGTGATAACCAAGCAACATTACATATAGCTACAAACCCACTATTTCATGAGAGAACAAAACACATCGAGTTGGATTGTTATGTGGTCAGAAAAAATATTAAAATAGGTTTGTTAGTTATAGGCTATGTCAATTCAACAAGTCAAATAGTTGACATGTTTACAAAAACTCTTGGGAAGTCACTTTTCAAGTATCACATTGGCAAGTTAGGCATATCAAATATTCATGCTCTAACTTGAAGAAAAGTGTTAAAGTTTGACTTCTAAAATAGAAAGAAATTGGTGTTGTGCATGATTTGTAGTTTGGTATTAATATAGGATTTCATTTTCCTTTTTTAGTTTATTCTTAGGCAGATTTGTTTCCTTGTAATTCTTGTCAATTTGATATGAACTATTGTATATGCAATAAATTTTTTATAATCAAATAATTGAATGAGAAAAACTTTCTTCTGTCAATATTTTTTTTTTCTTATTCTAAACTTTTTAGTTTAGCAGACAATATAACTACACATATGGTTGTTGGACATCGAAAATATTTCTCTAATCTAACACTGGCAAAAGCTAATGTGAATATTATATTCGACCCTATCATTCTCATTTAAGGCTTTAGAATAGCAGCAATTTAGTTAGTAAATGAAATTGAAATAATTTTTTGTGACAATCTATATTTGCCAAGGTTTAGAAGAAATCTACTAAGCTTAAAAAAAAAGACATTCATCTCAACAGATTCCACATTAAAACTATAAATTAGAGTAATATGTGGCATCTTTATGTTACTTTTGTTTGCAAATTAAGAATATGTATACAATGAAAAATAAAAATAACTTTCTTGATTTCCATACAAGGATCTTTTTATTATGTATGGTATATGATAAATAAGAATTAATAAAATCAAAAAGATTATATGGCATACTTTATCCCAATAAAATTTTCCATAATTGTGATTTTTTCTTAAATTTTCTATAAACCTGTAACTTCTAACTTAATTTTAACTTTCAATATGTTCAAATTAGATTTTCTTTGTAATACAAATATTTAAATTTTCAAATTCTCTTTCTAGTGCTGCTAGAATTGCATCAATTTAATTTTGAAGTCAAAAATAATGGCTAAAATATGAAAACTACATGAATATTATTTTCTTGAATAAACCATCTAAGTGTATGGTCCTTAATAATATTTATACAAAATAAAGAATTAAAGAATTTAGATTTCTAAATCTAAAGTTATGGAAGTTTCTTTTTATGGTGCTAACTAAGGAAAAAAAAAAGACTTGAATTAGGGTTTAGGAGTTTTGACCAAAAAAATTAGTTTTTCCAAATCTTAATTTTTGAAAAAACTAATTCATTCATTTTTGTCAAAAGAAAAGAGGTATTTATAGTTTTTATTTACTCCTAAATATATTAGAAGTATTTAGATAGAAATAAAATTTAATTCTATTTATAGAATACTATTTCACTCTAATTAAATATTATTTACCACTTTGGTAATTATTCTTTTAATTAATCAAATTAATTAAATAAAATTTATTATTATGATAAATATGAAAATATAATTAAAAAATAATTTGTTTAATTATATTTCAACCTTTAAAGTTTTAGATATTACAAAATAGTATTAATATCTTTAAATTTATATATTAACTTTGAATTTTTAATTTTTCTATCCATAATTTCTGACATTATTAATTTATTCCAAAAATTTAAAAGATTAATAATTAAGTCTTAAAATTTAATTCTACATAACTTATTTTTAATTCCTTAATACTAAAATGTATAACTCATTAGATTCTTTCTTGTGTTGACAATGGAGATATAAACTTCCTAAATCTAGATAAAATAATGTAATTTATTTATTCTCAATTAACTCTTTAATTAAGAAATTAATTTTTATAAATTAAGATTTGTATCTAACAATGCATCATAACTTTCAATTGAGAAAAAATACTAATTTAGTAAAACTTATTTTGTATACAATTATCATGTAATTCAATATTTTCGCCTTATACATATTCTATTCATGATTCTAGAGTATGAAAAATGTCTATTCTATTTAATCATAGTCATTGAAAAGTTTTTGACTTAAATTGATAATATAATTTTAGAGTTTCTAAATTTTTTTTCAAAACTCATCGTAGCTATGAATTTATATTATCACTTATGTTATAATGATGTCACTTGGATATCAATATTATGTTATCCAAAATGATGAATTCTTTATTGATCTTTTACATCTTTCATATACTTTTCATATTGCCTAATCATTATCCTTTGTGCAATATTGCTATAAATAACGAAAGTGTAATGTCAAAGTATATATGAATGACATACAAGATACCGTAAAGATCTTAAATCTAAGAATAATTCATACAATCGTAACTTAGAGAAATTACATAGACATGTGGCTAGTACTACATATGTTTTTTCAAGCGGGTCACATTGATGTACTTATTCTTTAACAAATATCTATATGTTGATTAAGTGAATACCTTCACTAATAATTTATGAGATCAACTACTTTCTTTCTATAAATAAGTAGACATAATATATATTGATCTAAATTAAATTTATTAATATTTTAGTGTTAATAATTCTATGATCATGAATATTTGAGAATGATACGATTTCATAAATTTAAACTAATTCTTCTTATTGTCATTCTAAAAATTTTATTTTATAAGTAGTTAATGTTTATAACAGATAAATTTATAAATAAAATATCAATTTTATTAATAATGTATAATTATATATTTATCTCTCTTATATCTAAGGCATATAACCAACAACTCTGATATCTTGTAATAACACATACAAGAAAAGATTCTACTCTCTTTTTTAGTTTACACTACATAAAGATAACAATTCTTAAAAGCTATGGAGTCATGAGCCATAAGTTTTCTAATGTAAAGACTTTTATACTCTGGCATGACCATATTAGACATTCTCAATCTACTATGATGTGAAAAATCATATAACAACTCTTGTGATCATCAATTGAAAAATTTGGAGATACTACTAGCAATTCGAGTACCTGCACCACTTGTTCACAAGGAAAACTCATCGTCAGACCATCATCTTCAAAGATTAATCATAAATTTTTGTAGATTGAGAATTCAAGGTGACATTCGCAAATCTATTCACTCACTATGTGGGCCCTTCCCCCACTTCATGTTCTTTTGATTGACACATCAGCACAATGGTCATCTATTTATTCGTTGTCCATATGCAACTTGGCTTTTGCAAGACTACATACACAAATCATTGTATTAAGTGCATAGTTTATAGATCATCCACTCAAGACCATCCACTTTTGAAGGCAACATGTCCGCTAAGATGCCTGTAGAACATCTAGTTTCACACGTTCATATCTAGAATAGACTTGCAGAACTATTCTGAAGCATCTTCATATGATGAGAAATTTGAATCCGGCCACATAGTTGCCAAAATTTGCATAGGGATATCTCATTTTGCATGTTGCGGTAATAGCTCGCCTTAGAACAACTACTTATCACGAATATGCCTCATTGTAGCTTACATTTTATAAAGCTTCAGAGATCCTTATTTCGACTGAAACAATCTAACATATGTAGTACAATTACGATAATGTAGTGTATGTCTATGATATGAATGATTTGAATGAATCGATACTCTTGTAGAGATTTAAAATACTATCAAATATCTGAAAAGAGAACTTGAAATATAAGATTGGGAAAAAACTGAATATTATTTAAGACTATAGGTCAAGCACAGTTCCAATGAAATTTTTATCCATCAATCAATTATACTATTAAAATTATTAAACATTTTCATGGATAAAATATTTTGATTAAGTATCCCAATGAAAGTAATTGGTCTCTTGATCCATTAAAGATTTATTTTGTTTAAAAAATGAGTATGAACAAATACTTGACCTTGAAATATTTTATCTAAATATAATTAGTAATTTATTATACATAGCACAATATATTAGACTAGACGTAGCATTTGTAAATATTTGACGATGTTCATTTCTGGACCTACTAATGTATTCTACATTATCTAATTTATTCGAAGACTTCAATTTATTCTGCATGATCTAATTTACCTGACGCCTTTTGTTCTATCCTTATTGCATGCAAACTTCTTGTGCTTCAAGTTGACAGTTGTAATGCCAATGACTAAATTTTATTGTTCCTACGCTGCTACAAATATAGTAGTTTTGTTATTCATTTGAACACATCTAGTCAATGAAACAACAATTCAGATTCTCGGTTTTGCTTCTCTGTTTTACTAAATCATATTTCTATTCGGTCCTACTGCTTTAATTTATTTACTTATGAACTAATAGTCATATCCCACAACAATTACGTGTTATACAATAGTAATGTAAAACCAGCCATGAAAATAACAGCTGGAATCAATGACTATATAAATTTCAAAACCAGCCACGTCAATTATGCCTCCTTCAACATTAATGCAAGGTATATGTAATTAACAATATGAATGTATTAAGAACGAACAATCCTAATCCTAGAAACTTAAGAATTATTTACGACCATATCAACTCTCCAAAACGAGTCTTAAAGGTTTACAGTTAATTTGATAAGCATTTTGAATCATTCTTGATAAATAAAACTTTGATCAGACAAAAACTTGAGACGTTTCACAATCACAGTTGTTCTCTTCCTTGTTATAAATACCGAAGCTAACACCTAAACACATATTCGCTACAACACCAAAAATCCTATAATTCTAAATTTCTAAGATTCTCCTTTACTACAAAAAGAATTACTGCAACGAAAACTCACAGTTCTAGGGTTCTAAAATTTCTTCATCTTTCGAAACCTTTACAAAACTTTAACATGTGTTTTGAATCACCAAAATTGAAACACCAATTTCCCCAATCCACAACAATAATAAACAGCAGTAACCTGGGCCCTAGGCTTTGCATCGTAGCAGCAGCGACCGGAATTCCTTACTATATTAATCAAAGTTTCTTCCATGCGACACCAGAAATAGAAAGAAAAACTGATGAAAATGAAGGAGCAATACTATTCTTGTTTCAAAAGTTTCTTTCAAGCCCAAGTGAGCAGAAGCAGAATGGTCCAACTACCAGAACCTCAACGCGCGGTCTTCATAGACGGGTAGATGGATTAGGATTGAGGCTTGGGCGGTTCAAGATTCGAACAGTACGTGGAGATGTTGTCAAGGAGGAAGAGCAACGTGAATGATATTGAATTATTGATTATTCAATCAATTTGCATATGTATTTGCCAAGAGCTTTAACTTGGTCTGTACATTTGTAATTTTATTTCATTTATTGTAATGTTGTTTATAACTTATCGAAAATGTTCTCCAATCTTGAAAAAATTTTATTTCTTTATTTCTATTTTACAAAATTAGAAGATGCTGCAACATTTTCTACATAATGAAATTGGGATCAAATAATTGTCATTATTTTTTAAACACGTCGGCCATTTATTTACAAGTACAATATGGAAGGTTAAAAGGGTTGATTAAAAGGGCATTTGTAAAAATTAAGATTAGTGAATTTGTATAATTAGTATTATATTTGTATTTTTCGTTATATTTAATTATTTTTCATAATTTCTTTTTGTTTCATATGAACATAATTGAATATGTTTTAATAGAATTAATATGTTAAAATTTTGACTTGAATTTATTTGATTTTTTATTAGTTCTTATTTGTTTCACATTCCCAAACTTAATATTGCCTTAATATATTTGATTTGTTTTTGAAACAATGTAATATATATATATATAAGGGATTACTTCAAAATTAATTAATTTTATTCCAAAAAATTATTACTTTAAATAGCTTATAAATTATTTGGATTAACATCCTCTGTAGATCTGTGTCATTGGTGAAATCGAATGGCAAAGATTACATTTTACTTAATTTTAATTAAATCATTTCATTAAATTTACTATTCTATTTGCCATTAATAAATTTTGGAAAATAATTATCCATATTATTGGTTTGATTCTCACTTCAGTGTTACATTTGACAACAATAAATTTATATAACCCAAAAACATGTGTAGCCCGATTTTTCAATGTTTAGGTCTTGTTCCGTTGTCTTTGCACGAGCTTTCAAGTGGGAAACACAATGATGAAAACTTGAACTAAGTAAAGAATATTGGCTTAATGTCCTTGTTGAAAACTTTTATTGTATCTTGCAATCGATTGTGTGAGAAAATAAAAAGGAGCCTATGATAGAGATAAACTGAGGAGTTTGCAAATAAATACACTCGAAGGAAAGTATAAAGGCATTTAGATTAATATTTGATTGCCATTGGTGCCTTTACATATTAATACGTTTCTTCATATTTAAAACTATGTCTTTATAAGCTGATATGTCAAAAGGTGTGTTTACTGAATTGATATGTATTCCTTCAATCATTATATAAAGAAATATCCTCTTTTGCAGATGGTAATATAATTCTCTATTTTTTCTTCTTCTATTTTCTCTGAAATTCTTATTAAGAATCATAGAATATTTGGTTTTTGATTTCTTGGCTTTGTTGGTGGCTTTACTATACTGATATATGTCCCTTTAGTTAGTATACAAACACAGACAATCCTCTTTTCAGTTGACAACATAATTCTCTATTTTTTCTTCTTCCATCATCTTTAAAATTTCTATTTGAAATCACAGAATTCCAAATATGTGATTGCTTGCCTTTGTTGTATTCTCAAGGTATATTATTTCCAGGGTTTGTTGCGGGGTCCCCCCCTAAAACTAAGAAAATAAAAAAAATGATATTATTTCCTCATTTGGTTAAAAATTAAATACAATTTTCTTATTCTTATATAATTAAATATATACTTCACATTAACCAGTTGATTTACTAAATTTTAATTATAAAAATTAAGCACATATAAAAAACTAGTATTCTTGAATTTCTAACCACATAATCACTAATTAAGTCTTCGAAATCAAGTTTTTCTACCAAAATATTTTTAATCGACAACATAACTAATCCATTTAATTTTTCTTGATTTTGAAAAGTTTGTTTCTACAAATGCAACAGTAATTTGTAAAGTAAACAAAATTTTAATTTACAATCCATTTATTTGAAAAACAACTATGATGACATCTTCATTTAAATCTTTCTCTTCATCATTATTGCTATTCATTTCTTTAATGTCAATCAAAATTTTATTTTCACTTTCTACTTATCCTTTGTTATATATATATATATATATATAAACTTCAGTATTTCTCCTTTGAGATTAAGTAATATCATTTAATATTTAATTTGTAAGATTTATTTATGTTAAACTTTACTAACTTTAATTAATATTAGTCAATTAATTAATTTAGGTAAACAATAATGCAAATGAAATAATAGAGGTCTTTTCAAATCCTATATTCATAAGACCACATGTAGGAAAAAAATAACCTATTAAAAAAAATAATAATTATAAGCACTAATAGACTTAAATAAAATAAAGACTTTTTCTTATATTTGTTGTCGTAGTCTTGAATTTTTTTAAATAGACTTATTCAGTGAGATTCCTTAACCTCAGTGAATAGAACTTCCTTTAACTTAATGGATCAAAATCCTCTTGCCAATTACTGTTGAACTTCATTTTACAAGTACAAGTTTTCTTCCAAAGAACATAAAGAAAATGTCTTGACAAACGCTTAAAAAACTATCTTTAAGTTTATGAAACTAGATATTACAGACTCATAATATTTATTAAATTGTTTCTCTCTTTAAATCATAAGAACAATACGTAAACAACTTGAAAACAAAGAAACCAAGGGAATAAAAAATATGCGACACTTTATTACTTTTGGCACATCAAAAATAGAAAAAAAAACCAAAAAGAAAGTAAAAACAAGTGTCTAACATTATTCAGCAAGTCATATGCAAACCTAACCAAAGTATGTAAATCCAACATACCATAAGTTCAAATAGAAATTTTAAACAAATTAAACTTAGTTTACCTATTACATAGAGAAGTAAAACAAGTTGATGATAACGAGATGAGCATTTCAATGATACAAAGGAAACAACTTTACACCTTTTGGTTTATTAAGATTGTGAGTTAACAAGAACTTGAGCCTAGAATTATGAAACTGCAGTATTAAAAGTTGGAGCAACAATTGTTGGAACAGGGGAATCAGGCAAAACAAGTTCAAGATTTGTTATAATTGGGGTTGAAACAGGAACATGAGGTAGAGAAGCACTGACATGATTATAAGGCTATGAAAAACTTGAATTAAAATGCCAGATTCAATCACAATGTGTACAAAAGCTGTAATAGAAGCATCAGGTAGTTATAAAGCACACATTGAAATGTCATCAGTTAAGGACTGTCATGTTGTAACATGTTCAAGAACGGAAATCACAAAAGCTGAAAGCACTAAAATTGAAGTAGTAAGAGCTCTTAAAGATGCAAAAGTGCATTGTGTCTCCCTTTAAGATGGTACAAGTGAGCTATTTTAAAGAAAGATTGGCAATATACAATTTGTGTGTAACATTATTGTTCTAATAAATAGTTAAAAGATCAAATAAAGTATCGCAATCCTAAAGTATTTATTTCATCCATAACAATTATGCACATTAACTTCTTATTGTAAGGTCATAGGGATACCTTTTCCTTACTCAGAAAGATGGTTCTCTTCTTGTCTAATTTGAGATGTTATGATCTTATTTGGATGAGTCACCAAACAGCACACTTAATTCATGTTCAGAATTGATTTCATTATGATCTACAGTTGTTGTCATAACAACATCTTTAATTTTAGTCGTAACAAGAAGAAAGTTAAAATTTTCTATAATTTTCAACATTTTTCTTTCCACAAATAGTACTTGAATTCACAAACTTGGTCAAATCTTCGCATTTTAAATTCTTAAGTTTTTAAAGATATATTTCTATATTATCAGAATTTAAATTGTGATAAGTAAGTGGATGTGTCAAAATTAGTAGTTGCCAAACAATTTAGATCATTATCACAAATTTAAGTAATACTAATTAAATTCACCTTAAGATTTTAAATATGAAGAATTTTTTCAACTTTGAAAATCACTCAATGTCAAAAGTCCCTTTTCCTAAAACTCATCCTTTTGTACCATCACCAAAAGTCTCATGTTTTTCGAAACAAGTATGATAATCCACCAACCTTTTGTAGTTTTCTATCATATGCTTTAAATATCCATTATCAAAATACCAAGAGCTAGTAGCACAGGATTTAAGGATGTATAAGCAATAAAACTATTAATTTTTTTTCTTTACCCATATTTTTCTAAGCTTATAAATAGTCTTAGACTTTGATGTCATCTTATCTTTCAAAAATTTCAAAAGTTTAAAGTAGTTTGGTCGGATATGACCTCCTAAGTTATAGTAATGACAAATGGGAATGAACTTCTTAATTTTACCTTTAAATCTATGATGATGACTCAAAAACTTACTTTTAATCATATTAAAAGGTTTAAATTTAATAAGTATAGCTTTTACAAATATAGTTTCAGAATATAATGAGTTTTCACTAACATACCCAAATTCTTAGTGATCACTACTATATTTACCCAAAGTTAAAATATGATTAAATTTTAGCATACCCAAATTTAGTGTTTTTAAGGTTTGCTGAATGTAGTCAATTCATATTCCACCTCACTTATTCTTTTATCTTTCTCAGCAATGATCATCTTTATTAAGCTCACCATTTTCGTTGATTTAAGTTGTTCTTTCTAAAAGCTACTTATTTACTTCTTCAAAAACTTATTGTGGTTACACATTTTAATTCACTTGTCAAATGTTAATTTGCAAGAAGTATGTATTATACTCATGTCTAACTTATTTTTGCATCATTGTCATTAGAATTAAGTCTATTGAGATCAATTTTTGATCACTTATTATTATTTTTTTTTTACTTTTTGCAACAATTGACTAGTTTTGTTGCAATGGAATTGGATTCTTACATATTTTCATCTTTTTCAAAATGTAAGTAGACATTAAAAGTAATGTAATTACTTACATTTTTTGAACTATTTCCTCTAATTCATCATTACTCGAGTTCATGTTCATGGGTTTTAACTTCTTCTAAAGTGTGTTAGTACATACAATTTGTATGTGGCCAAAAGCTTCACATTTCCTACATTAAATACCTTTTCTTTTATTATTTTTAGAAGAAATCACTAGAGATTTACCTTTGGAAGAGATCTAGATGTTTACTTCTTTTTTTGTCCCATTCTTCTCAAAATTTCATTAAAGTTTTTGGTAAGAAATGTGATAGCTTTTAAGTCTTCAATATTTGCTTCTTCTTTATCTTCAGACACCTTTGTATTTGCTTAAAAAGCGAAGTTTTTATTCTTTTTCCATTGTTTCATATTCATCCCAAAAGTTCCTAACGATCCTATTTATTCGTTAACCTTCATTGTATCAATGTCTTTATTTTTTTAAATTAGCATTACCTTTGCTTAAAACCTATCTAGAAGTGAACGTAAAACTTTTCTTATAAGTTTCATTTCTAGGTATTCTTCTTTTAAGACATAAGATTCATTAGCAATATTATTTAATTTATAATTGAAGTTAGCAAGTAATTCATAATTTGCCATTCTCAAATTTTTAAATTTAAAAGCAAGCATTTGGAGTTTAGAACATTTTATTATTGAAGTTCTCTCATAGGTAGCTTGAACGATATCCCATGCTTTCTTTACTAACTCACAGGTTGAGATAAGTTTGAATTGATTTAGATTTACTACATTAAAATTTACATTCAGTGCCTTTGAATTAGAGTTCATTAGGGTATCTTTCGCACTTATCCAAATGTCTTCATGCTTCAAAACCATTTATTTTAAGCATCAATCATAATAGGATAGTTCCAACCATAAGTTACTACCTGCCTAATCTTCCCATCTATAAATTTAATGAACGCCACATCCTTACCTTCTAATATGAGTAGTTTATGCTGTCAAGAAATAGTGATCCCATTACAGAACCTTTTTCTCTTTGAATGTCCATATTTCCACTAAAATAAATCAAAAAGCGCTAAGAATCTCACTAAATAATTATTAATTGTAAGATTTGTTTATGATAAATTTTACCAACTTTAATTAATAATGTCCAATCAATTAAGTTAAGAAAATAATAATGCAAAATAAATAAAGGAGACCACTGAATTTTAATGTGATTTAAATTTTTTAGTCCTACATCCATAAGGCTATACCTAGAAAAAATTAATCTACTAAGAAAAATAATGATTAAAATTCTAATAGATTTAAATAAAAAAAAAGATTATTTCTTATACTTGTTATCATACTCTTGAATCTTCTTAGATGGATTTGTAATGAAATTTCCTCGTCTTAATATATCAAACTCCTTTTGACTTAATTTAGCAAAATTTTCTTATCAATTGTTGTTGAACTCCCTCCAATAAGTACAAGTGCTCCTGTGAAGAACTCAAAGAAAACATCTTGAGAAGCACTTAAGAGAACTCTCTTTAAGTTTATAAAACTATATATTACAAATTTATAATATCCATCAAGTTATTTCTCTCTTTAGATCACAAAAAAAAATATGTAAACAATTTGAAAATAAAGAAACCAAGGGAACAAAAATATGCGATACTCTTTTACTTTTGGCGTTATCTTCTTGGCTACTGTAAAAAAGAAATAATCCATATATATATAACAAAAACCTAGTTTTAGTTGTATTTGAATTTGTTTTTTAAATTGAAAAGTAATATAACTTCTTAATCAAGAAGAATTCTTTACTAAATAGAACTTTATTTCTCAAATCTTTTTTTATTTCTTTTTTATTTACACAAATATCCCAAAATAAGTTTCCTAATTAAACATAAAAATCACTATTACCTAATATAACTAGAAAATATAAAAATCCTCACACTATAAAAATAGCTTAAATGTAGAATGAACTGTATTGTGTAAATAGTAATCAATAGTAACTAAGATAGCATAACATAATTCTATTTTCTTTCCACAGAGCCAAAAGGATAATTTCTAGCTGAAGCCATGATGACACTCAAAATTCATTAAAAATATATGTTATGACCTAATAAAAATGATATAAAGAGTGATTTTAATTATTATAAAAAGATAATCAAGATATTTACAAATTTTGGTAGTATTTATATCTAATATTTAAAAATAAATTAAAATAATAAAATTTAGCCATAAAATTACTAAAAGTCTAAATTTACAAAATGCATGTTAAAGGATTCAATTAATGAAATAAGGCTAAATTTTACCTTTTAAAATAAAAAAATATTTACCCAATTCGAATAAACTAATAATTAACTAAATTAAGATATGCATGACATTTATAAGGTTTAATCACTTACTTGTTGCACTTAAAGCTTCTTCTTTCCTCTTGCCTGTTTCTTTTCTCTCCATTCATTGTGTAATTTTTTTTTATATGTTCTACATCATAAAAATTAAATCAAGATACCCTTTATATATGTTTTTGTTTTTCTTTCCTCTTTCTCATCTTATATGTATTTCTTTTCTATGTAGTATTATATTTTCTTTTATTTATTTGATTAGGAAACTGTTTTACACAATAATTTTTATTCTTATTAGATTAGAGACCCTTCACATGAGGTGTAAAACAACCTCATATAAAAAATTATTAACTAATTTTTCTTAACAAGTTATTATAGATTTAGCCATATTTCAAGTTTAATATTGAGTTAAAAAAAATAGTAAGGCATAATTAATTTCAAATTTGGGTCCCTTATTTTTGGGTCAAATTTTGGGGCTTTAGCCGATCGCTTGTGTTGCCTATCTCTAAAGTCACTCTTACTTTGTTAATGCCTTTACTGAACTAATATGTGTCCTTTTAATTACTATATAAAGGGATATCATCCTTTATAGTTGATAACATAATTTTCTATTTTCTCTTCTTCCATATTCACTAAAATTCTTATTTGGAATTATAGAGTTGGTGGTCTGTAATTTCTTGACTTTGTTGTATTCTAAAAGAATATTATCTTAACCTAGCAAAAGATTAGGAAAAATAATTACCTTAAAGAAAACGTAGTCCAACCTCAAAACTCTATTTTTCTTATTTTATTTTATTTTCATATGCATTTTATTATTTTCTTAACAATCTTAAGATAATTATTGGTTTTGGAGTTTCATGGGATAGAGTCTGTATATACAAAAATGGTCAACCTAGAAATGTACAAATTGGAGCAATTTGATTACAACAATTATAACTATTGGAAGATAAGATCACTTTTCTCCTCAATGAATCAATTGTATTCTACATATTAGATGAAAATCTTCTAGAAATCCTTACACCAAAAGAAGATGCTATTGATGAGATTAAGACTAACAATAAGAAATGTAAAGATGATGAGGTATGCAACAAAGGGCACATATTGAAACATATGTTTGACTTATTAAATGATCTTTTTTGATCCATTAAGTCTCTTAAAGATATTTGGAAAGTATTAAAATCAAAAGACATAATAAAAAGAAAAGGTATTAATAAATTTCTTTATGAAATATTTTGAGTATAAAAAATGATTGAAAATAAATTTGTGGTGACTCAAGTTGATGAACTACTAGTTTTATTGTCAAAATTGAAAGATTCGAAAGTAAATGCTTTTGAACCATTACAAGTTGTTGCAATTATAGCAAAATTACTCACATTTTGGAATAATTACATAAAAAATGATTACATACTTTAAAAGTTCTTTTAATTAACCAATTTCTTAATCATATACGATTTGATGAAAAAACTCAAATTTGAGAAAAAAAGACATGTTAAGGAGCAAGCTACAAAAGTGCATAATGTTGAAAATAACACTAAATCATGGAAAACTTATGAGCATAAAGGAAAATTTGACAATGATGGTCGTTCCAACAAGAATAACAATATAAATAAAAGTTAAACTTTCTATCAATGTAGGAAGAAGCAGCATTCAAAAGGAATTTAGATTTTGGAAAAAACATAAAATTAGGAATTTTACAAGAATGATATGTTTGTTAGGAAGAGTTATTCCTGTGATGGTATGTTTAAATTGAGTATTAATAATAATAACATCGATATTTCTATTTATATTGTTAAGATTTCTTATATATTATGGCATAATCATTTAGCACATATTAGTTATAACTTGTGACAAACATTATAAGAATAAAAAATGCGAGGTCTCTATACAAGCAAAAATGACTAAGAAACCTTTAACAATGAAAAAAAATCTCAAAAAAATTCTTGAACTTATTCATTTTGACGTTTGTAAACTTAATGGAATAATTAATTAGAATAGGTAGTAGATATTTCATCACATTTATAGATAATAATTTTAGGTATATACATGTTTGTTTAATGAGAACAAAAGATTCAAATTTTGAGAAGTGATAGATGTGAAGAATATTTTCTTTTTGAATTTGATAATTTTTGTAAGAAAAATAACATAATCCACAAAAGAATGGATTGGCAAAAAGAAAAATAGAACATTAGTTGCAATAATCAATACTGTGTTATAAAATGCCAAATTACCAAAAAATTTATGAGGAGAAGCTTTGCTTGTAGTTTGTCCTGTAAATAACAGAGTGCCTTTAAAGAAACTTAAAATTTATCCATATCATGTGTGGAAATGAATGATAAAAGGTTTTTATGGTTAAAATATGCATTAAAAACCATTCGTCTTATTGACTTCAAGAATATTTTATCTTATATATACATTATATATCAATGAAAGAAATAATTATTTATTCATAAATATATGTTATTTCTTTTATTTAGTCATGTATATAAATAAAGTATATCTGTAAATTATCCTAATAATTTATTTAATTATTAAATAAAATTGTTAAAGTTGTTCCCTATTAAGGTGATATTGAATGGACAATGATACCGCATAGCAAATATACTGAATATCTCCAATGAATATTATAAGATCATATTAATGTGGATAATGTAATAGTCACGTTATTAGGCTATTAGTATAGATTAAATAATTATAGAATTATTTTTTAAAATATGACCATATAACGATAAATTACATAGCATTGCATGTAGTCAATGATTTATCGTATAATTATATTAGTGTATAATATTATCCTTTGACCTAAAACATCATAGTAAAAAAAAAGTGTAGATGCATGTGATTTTTTTAATGTATAAGTACAAGACTAACTATATCTTATATGATAAAATTAGTTTGATTACGTGTTATTTACATTTAAAAATAGATGGTGGTAAAGAAGGGATCCGTTTGCTCAATATATAGAATTGGAGTTTTTACTAACTCAATTCAAATTTGAGTTCCTAAATAAATATCGATAAATAGCTGAAATAATAAATCTTTAGTCAAAAAAATTAAATATCATATGAAAGAGTTCGTGGTGGCGAGTTCAATGTATTTTAATTAATGGTTGTGTTTATATCAGTATAGAATTTTGACATATCATGAACCCTTACTATATTAGAATTAGACGATGGAAGAATTTTACCTACATTATATGTACAATTAGGATAAAATTTTATAAAGTATGACTTCATTATGGTTTAGGAATTACAACACATTATTAGATGTTAACCATAGTAATTAAACTTATGAATAGTTTAAAATTTAAAAAATTTAAAATAAGTTTATGGTAATTTCACAATAAAATTACATTATCACACCATTAACTAAAGATAGTAAGAGAAATATTTGGAAGAGAAAATATTATCAGTAGTAAGGCAAACATTTTTGAGATAATATTTAAGTCGAAATAAATATGTGTGTGTGTGTGTGTGTGTGTGTGTTATATTTATAAATTCTTTAAAATATTTAAAGAATTTTCTTAACTTTGTATCAAAATATAATTTAATATAAATTACATTGTCGAATTAATAATATAGATTATTGATGGACCTAAATGCAAATTTAATTATTGAATAATTACAATTAAATTCATGAAAATATACTTAATTATATTATTTTAAAATTAAGTAAATATCTTCCATTTAAGTACATAGACTTAAATGTATAAAATGAAATTTATTGAATGATTACCATTATGTCCATGACATATACTTATTTTTTAATTAAAGTTGAGAGCAAATATGAAAAGCATGGATATTTTTAAGTATATATATGGGGTTACTTTACCAAATTAAAGCGTGAAAAATTCCATAAACCCTAGACTTTCTCTTAAATTTGTATTCATTACCCCTGCTTTATTTATGGTTATAACTCATCCATCATTCAAATTTATGCATATATGAGATGTATGTATATTTAGCATTTCAAGTGTTTGATAAAATGATTGAATGAACCCAAGTTTATATTTAATGCATGTTAAGATGTATTCCAATCCTTTATTTATATCCATTAAGTGGAAGATTTTTACTTAGTGCTTACCTAAGTTTTTAATATTATAAGAAGAATTAATGTATTTTTTCATTTGATCTTCAGCTAATCAAAGTTCAGTGTCTTGACTTAAAAAATGGTACAAAGGCCATGAATGCCTCCTTTAAATATAATGACTCTAGTGAAGATAAATGTGATAAGTCATCTTTTGATAAAACTAATTTTGTGGCTTTTATTTCTTTTATTAAAGGTGAGTGTGTTGACTCACAAGAAGTTAGTTTAGTTGATAAGGATGATATTTATAGTATATTTAAGGAATTTTATAGAGAAAACTTGAAACTTAAAAAGGAAAGTAAGGATGTTATAAAAAAGCTCAACTTTGTTAAACTTGAAAAGGAGTATTTTATAGTCAAATTAGAGAAACAAGTTAAATTAATTTCTAGCTTAAAAGAACAAAATAAAGTCTTAGAGAATGAAGGCGAGGCCTTAGCTTGTAAGTTGAAAAATGTGAAATCACAACTTGTTAAATTATCTAGTGACACTAAAAAACTAGATGAGATGCCCAATACAAGCCAAAATGTGAGTAGTAAAAGAGGGTTAGGTTTTATTTTGCTAAACTTAATGATTCTTTTACCTCTAAAATTGTATTTGTTACTCCTAAATTAACTGTTCCTAAAATCAATAAGATTTAACCTAAAGTTATAAATATTTCTCATTTTATAAGTTATACCTTAGTGGATAAGAAAAATGTTAACTCTTCATCTAAATTTGTGCCAATCTATCATGAATGTAGCAAATGTAGTCACATAAGAACAAATTATTTTAAGTTTAGAAAGAAAAAAAAGGTATGAAGGGAAAAAATATGTCTTTATTGTTCCTACATTTGAATTGGATCAAGATAAATTTGTTTATCAAGTGGTAAAATTAACTTAGTAAGTTAAAATGATTGGTGATAAGCTTGCTTCATTGGTTGATGTTTCACCAACTATAGACAACATCCTAAAAATATGAGAGATTGTTACCCTATTTGATACTTATGTCTTAGTTTAGATTTATTTTTTTATGTTTATTTTATTGTGTTTTTCTTTATATTTTCATTTGGTATGAGTTGGTTTTTATGCATTTATTTAAAAAGAATACAAAGTCTTTTTTATTTATTTTGTTTATGTTAATGAGACTAGTTTATGGATCTTCACCATGTTATCATATTAAAATTAGTGTTCGACTATTTTATGGTAACTAAGTTTAAGTGTTTACTATGCATGCTTTCAATGTCTTTTACATGCATATTTAATATCTTTATTCTATGTCTTCAAATTTATTGTGCACTTGTGATTTGTTTTCATAATCATTATGTCTTTTAATGTAAATTTGTTTGGCTTGATCGCATGTATAATGTTTAGGTAAGTAATTTTAGATTAGAATAATGTGTTGTGGTGACTGAATTGACCTTTGACTAGTTCACCTTCTTTATGAAATATCTTATACTCTATTATAATATTTGAAATTGAATTAAATATGCCCAATGGCAATTAAATTTTAAAAAATTAAAAAAAATCAATATAAGTGATCTTTACTTTAAGGGAAGAAAAATAAAATAAACAACAAAATTATAATTTTTTTTAGATTTTAGTGGTATTGGGTTTGACTTTCTTTCATTATGTTATACCTATTTTAATTGGTGATTTCACATTGTTTAGTCCTACTTATAATTTTTTATTTTAAGCCATGTATTCATTATTGATTATCACTTAACACATGCGAATTAATTGTACTTAACTTACTTTATTTCATGCTTATTAAAGAAAAAAATAGCTGCAAATATATTATTTTTGTGTATAGTATTTACTTGAGATTATGATGTTTACATGATTTAAATCTTAAAACTATGTTTTCATATACCTCTTGTATAAAAAGATCCTATTTCAATCCATTGACCTTTTTTTTTTTGGATTTCTTTTTGTCTTTATTTAGTTTGTTTCTTTTGTTGGTTGATTTTTTTTTTAATTGTTTCCTAACTTATATATATTCTTGATGCAGACTTTGTAGTCTTTGTGATTAACTTACATGACACTTCTTGATCCCTTTGTCATTCAATGACCAAAAAAGGGGAACGATTCTATAAGTGTTAGAAGAATATATAAAAGTTTAGGAGAATATTTGGATGTATGATACATATGTTTGCATATTTTTAAATACATGATGAATATTTTTATCCAAAGGATTATTTTGTTCCTTTTATTATTTATTTTTAAGTTTTAGGTTACAGGAAGGTATATGTCACTTATTTTCATTCTCTAAAAAACTTATGTCTAGAATGTCTAGGAATTATATTATAAACAAAGTTTTGTTTTGGTAATTATCAAAAATTTTGTATTATTTTTTTCACTTAGGTTTTATCATAGAATGACCAAAGAAGAGTTTGTTAAAATTTTTAAATTAACTCATTTATGAACAAAATTTAATGTTTAAGTAATTTCTAAAGTTATATAAAGATAAGTAATTGAGAGCATTGAAATGAAAATATTGAAAGGGTTTTAAAGGCTTAATACTTTACCAAGGCTTGATTAGTGCTCGAGCAACTTTAAAAAATTGAAATTAAAAAGTTAGTGCTCGATTTACAATCAAATGGCACTTGAGCAGTTAACTTATTTAGGCAGATCATTTTACCTCTACTTGATCTCTTTTTGAGCAGCCTTGTAAAAAATATAAAATTTTAAATTACAGGCTTAAGGTTTTTAGACTGTTATTTATGTGTTTTTCCTTCCTTTTTAAGATAGTTCTATCCTCTGAAAGTTTTTAACCTTTCCAATCTAATTAATTTCCTATAATCACAAATCTTGTTTTCATTGTTGTAATTTGTGATTATTTATTCTTGAGAGCCATAATTACTAAAGTTTTCTTTCTCTAAAAATCTAACTATAATTCTTCATAGTTTTACAAAAAGTTGGTGGTCGGAGTGCTAGTTTTTAAACGTAGTATTAATAAATTTATAGAAGTAGAAAACAATCAGAGTTCTGATTATTGGGATTACAAGAGTTCTTGTAAGTTAAAATATCGGTTATAAGTTTTCTTTTTCTAATAAATTTTTAGGTGGCTCTTGGATAGCTCAAAAGGTTTTTATACTATAAAGAGTTGTTCATAAAATTTTCCTTCATTAACAAATTTTTGCATTTCAACTTTATTTATTTTTTATTAATTGACTTGTTTCAATAAATTATTAGGATCTGTATGTGATAAGTTTAGGATGCTATTTTAAAGATTTATTTGCTTTAGTTCATTTGAGACATAGTAAATTTTAACTATTCTAATTTATTTATTTGAATTTTTAATTTCTATGTTAAACACCCTTCACCTCTTCCTCCTCTTACCCCCCTCCCCCCTCTTCCAGGTGTTTTAGGTCTAAATCTAAGTGATCATTTTCAATAATGTTGAGACCAAACTAATTGTATTACTCTGAAAAGCTTATACTTAATAGAAATATGATTACAAAAGTTATGATTTTGACTTATTGTAGAAAAAATTATGCAAATATATGTGTACGCTATCATAAAATAGTATTATAGTGATAAGTAAGTATTATTACCACAAAGATTGAATAATCATGCTCTAAGTGCTAATTTATACAATTATAGTTTTATATGAATTAGTAAAATAAAGAGAGGAATTATGCTTAAAATAACTAATGACTAAATTAAAGCAAGTTATGTTAAAAATAAAATCAATAATAGTGAGAACTCTAATGTAACACCCCCTTCCTTTCATTTCTATTCATGTGACATATAGTACATTGAAATTATCGAAAAGACAAAAATCAACGCTTTCTCATAATGAAGCGAAGTTTTTATTTATTCAAAAGAGTTTATAAAAAGTAACCATATAAATAGTAACAGCTAAAATAGTATTATTTTTTTTTTTCTAAAGAATTGTTATGCATTTTAATGAAATTAATACTTCAGAGTACACAGAAATAAAATTACATAACAATGGCCTAAACCTTAGATATACTATGCCTTCTCCGAAAATCTTTGCCTCAACTGCACTTTCCGAAACTGCTACCGCTATGCCGTATTCACCTGAAAATAATAATCCCACAAAGGGGTGAGCACACCACATGGCTCAGTAAGATAATACAATACTTAAATAAAGGAAGGAGCATGTTACCTGAATCCTTACTTATTTTGGCCATTTCACACAATTCCACACACACCAGTAAATGCATGTCCACATTTCCATGTACATGTTCCAACAAGCATATGCTCAATAATGTACACAAGATATTATATCATCTCTTCTAGAACTCTAAGCACTATATCATCAATGAATTCTGTATAAATATCTCAATCAGAGTGACACTCCTCATGATATACCATATACAGATAATGCACTCTCAATCAATATATTTTCTAAATGAATCACGTTATCACCTGTGTCCGTTTAAGTTCTATTTCTATTCTTATCAACGAATGCCTACATGATCATATAAAATCATTACATAGTTATTCGTATAAATAATGGCTAATGACGCGGCCCCCATACAGAGGAACTGCTTAGAAGCCGGTATAACCACATAGTATCAATCACACACTCGGCTCGAGATAGTCAAAATATCCTAGACACACAATCAATACCCACATAGGATACAAATATTTTAAACACCTAAATATAGATACAACCGAGGGTATTTGTAAAATAATAACACTGTTTCTGTATGCCATTTCCACTCCCAAAAGGTTGGTGATAGAAATTTTATTGCGTTTACAAGTGATCGATTATACTTATAAACATTAAGGATCATGGTTGTTACTCTAAGCCACTGGGCCATTTGGAGAGCAGCTGTGGATTCCACCTACCCCTCAGGGTACCACAGTCTTAACGTCACACCTCCATTAGAAACTGGCTTACAAGCCCAGCTGAGGGAGATGGAACATACATATCCGATCCACGCATCACAATTATCTCAATACTGGTTCATTACCAATATATGTTATCATATATTCATATTATCTCTTTATTTTCACTGAATCAAAACTACCGAACAGTTGTACCATAATTACAAATACACGTCTTTCCTTCTTTATCCCATACTAGGGATTCTTTCACTTACATTAAACATTGACTATACTATTCTAAGGACACATATCAATCTAATCCTAGTCGTTCACTAAGTATACCGACAATAACAATGTAAACTCATAACATAGTTCCTGCACCATCATATTCTTACCGTATTCCCAACTATAGGAATAAACGTGTAAACTAATATGTCGAATAACCTGTAATACATCCAATGCGCCTTTTCCACAATATTCTCAAGTTTCTCACATGACCTTTAATCTTACTATGAATTCACACATATTTTTTTCATTTCACCAACATATCGGTGAGCTAAACAGGATTCTATATACTAGAAGTGAGGTAGCCTATTTATTGCCTCACCCATTATCTTATTTAAATACTAATTCCCCTTTTTTAAGCTGATGCTAGCTCTCTGTTTCTGCAAGTTTAAATTCTCTCTCAAAGAATTGACACTTGCCAAGGTGTGATTAGACTTCCGCCGTTTTCGTAATTCACAATCATAACAATAATCTGTTTGTGACTGTAACTAAAGGTAATCCTAGACCCTCCGCTACATATGAAAACCAGAATACCAAGGGAGGTCATGAATAGCTGTATGAATAGTATTTCTTATAGAAATTCGGCAGGAGTTTGCCTATACATATAAGCTGCCCTACCTGCACAAGAAAACCAAGACAGTCTCCATACCAAATAAAACACAACGTGTAACTGCCTTATTGCAGTTCACACTAACACAAGTAACTCTTAGCAGATAGAAGTATTCTATCATGCAGTTTGAATCTAATAGGTACACGAATTCATTTCCTTATAAATTTGTCATAATTAAGTAAATTATGAATCGTGGTCATGATATCCACCGTACACTTCAATATATGTATACAATGGTCATTCGCCCACACCGGGTTCCTCAGACCAATAGGATAATTAGTTCTACCATGGGTTGCACGTACCCAAGGACGCTATGGAAAACAGCCGCTTCCAACCATGGGTTCAACATACCCCGTGGGCACCATGGTTCTTATTATCATTTCTCAATTGCTGTGGGTTCAACATACCTTGAAAGGCACCACAGTCTTACTATCAATACGGAGCTGCTGTGGGTTCAACATGCCTCAAAGGGCACCACAGTCTTATTATCAATCCGGAGCTGCTGCGGGTTCAACATACCTCGAAGGGCACCACAGTCTTATTATCAATCCGAAGCTGCTGTGGGTTCAACATACCTCGAAGGGCACCACAGTCTTATTATAATGATGCTGCTCCGTCTTAAGCGACTTTACTAGGGTAACGGAAAAACTACCGATCCCTAATTATCCCAATTATACCAGTTATCCACACAGATTTATTCATAGTCGACTCAGTCATAACAACATGACTATTTTGCCTACATTAATCAAGCAGCATTTTAGTAATTTCATGATAGGTAATATAATTACCTATACAACACATTTATTAGTCCTTATATTCTAAAAGGACTTCATACGTATGGATTTGTCGTAAGGCTAGTAGTACTTAGTTATAAAAACATATTCCACTCTAGCATATAAATATCCCATAAGACAACCAAGATAAAACATAGAAATATATTACAATTCGAACACATGGATACACTATACCACTATTAATACAAATTCGCAGAAACATATTTTAATCGGTTATCATATATTGCATTATTACACGCAATCCCAACATGCCATCACAAGTAAAAATATACTCATTACCTTACTACGGCACAGTAATTATAATATACTAACGTATGCACA
>CP135540.1:916660-1006683 GCA_032402905.1 Khaya senegalensis | reverse complement strand
GACTTTTCTACAATTTAACCCATTACTACGATGTACATTCATGCAATTATAAATATTATAAATATAAAAAATCTATTTTTCTTCAATTTAAATATTATATTATCTTACCTCCGGGCACCCAATGCCTATACGAATGATGAAAAGTTGTTCCGGAGAGGGTATACACGTTCGAAATACTCCTCTGTACGCTACGAATTTTCCTCGAAAAATGTAAAGGTTACTGTTCAGTAGCACTATTCATAGATATTATTTAACCCACAAAATTTCGGTTTTCGTTTCACGAACGGAACACACCATCGCGATCCTTGCGATGTCGGGATGCTGTCCATATGCCACAAAACACAAATTAAAACCTTCAAAATTACTAATCATCCTAAAATTCTAGATTTTAAGGTACCTACTTTGGACCCTAAAATCATCATCGAAACCTAGTCCAAATTGAGATCTAAACATACTGCGTCGAAGTACCAGTGTCGGAGAGCACACTGGTCAGTTTGGATTCCACTGGAGCTACACCAATCGCCGAAAATCGTGTCGGAAACACCCCTTCCCGATCAGCCTTCCCACGCCGGAATCCGGTGACCCAATGCCGGAAGGGGGCACACCACCGTGAAGAGGGCGACGAAACGGTGCCAGATGCGCCGGAGGTGTCGGTCAACTCGCCGTCCTCCGCCGTGAATCGCAGGTCAAAGTTTACGTCGGCGAAACTTCGGGCGGCGCGTGAGGGCGCGTGGCAGCGGCGATCGGGGCGGGGTTGGCGGCGTTGCACTCGCGACAGCCCGGCGGTCCTCCACTCGCCGGTGGTGAGGTGATCTGAGGTCCGGTGACGAAAATCACTGTTCACAAGAGAAAGAGCTGTGGGGAGGAGAGAGAGAAGAGAGAGAAAATGGAGGAAAAAAGTGAAATTTGTTTTCCGGTTTTTCGACCCCGTCCCACTTATATAGTCGGGCACGCACGACGAAAATTACAGTTTTTTACTTCCGTCGTCAAATTTCTGATACCGGTAATAAAATACTGTATTTTCTGCTCATACAGTACGCTGTCCCGAATACCAGTCAACTCTCTCTCTTATAAAAATTCTCAAAAATACTGTATTATAACTCCATGACAAGGTTTTAAGAGTATAAAAATTTCAAGATGTTACATCTAAGGTATATGATTTCATCTAAACTAATATGAATTTATTTTATCAATTCTTATCATTTGAGTTTAAAACTGTGGTTTATATTCAAAAATCTTAAAAATATTTATTAACATTTTTAGTGTTACAATGAAAAAATCTTCATTCTATAAATTCACTATCTTTCTAAATGAAGTAGAATAATCAAAGATTTAATAAGTCTATAGATTTAATTGATTAATTACACTAAGCATTTAAGTATATTATTAGATCACAAGCATAAATATTCTTTTTAATAATATGCAATCAAAACATTTAACTAGTGGCCAAGATAATAAGAAGCATTAAATACAATGAAGAATGCTCAACCAATAATTACAAATTAAATTAATTTAAAAAAGCCAAAATCAAATTAGCTTAGTTTGGATATATTATAGCCTTGGAATAAAGAACTTAGTTTATAATGTAATATAATAAAGCTAACATGATTAAGTTCTACATAAACAAAGAAATAAAAAAAGGAATAAAGAAAAATTGATTTTTTTTTTTTAGTTGAAAATGGCTTTATCTATTCCCAAGCCTCTTGTTTGATAATCATCTCTATCTTCCTTCTTTTTTCTACCATGTTGGCTATGTCTTTTTTTCTTAGATTCTTAATGGCTCTCCCTTTGAATGTGATGTTTCCTCCTTTTCAAAAGAAAGAAAGTGAAGTGAAAAACTAAAAATATCCATATCAGTGCGTTATGGCTTTAACTTTCGTGCACTACAATGCTTCATGTACTAATTTTAAAGCAACGACTCTAAAAAGTTAAAGTCGTAGCTTTAGAGTTAGTGTTTTCACTAGCTTTTTTTGTTTGGCATTACAAATTTAGAGACTTAAAACCACAAAGTTGAAGCTTTTATTTGCCCTTTTGCATTTTCTCATTTTGGAGTTGAAATATTGTTCTAGTGTTCCATCAACTCAAAATCACCTATGAATGTTAATTCTTTCAAAATTGAAAATAAAACAAAAAAATATGATTATAAATTCACACTCTCAAAAATTTAGCAAAAAATAAAGTAGAATTCATCTAAATTATGAGTGTAAAAACCTTTTATCACTTTGTTATCCTTATTGCAAATGATATACATGTAAAATATGCACTGCATTAGTAATTAATTAATAAAGTATGTCAAATACAATGTTTAGACATTGTTAAAGAGAAAAACATAGTTTAAAAAAACTAGTATACATATTTGTATAGTTGATACATTATAAAGTGTACCACTTAAATTCTTAATTCAAAATTCAATTATCAATGAATATAGTAGCAATAAAGGGTCATTCTTCATAGATGTTTGTTTTAATTAAAAAGTTATTAATGTAATACAAACACAAATTTTTGGGGAGAAATTCAAGGATTGATTCAAGATGGAAAATAAATAAAACAAAACTAGATCAAAATTTGGAAATTACCAAAAACATAACTTAATAAGTTGAAAATAAAATAAGAAGAATGGTTAAGAATTCATTCACCACTACTAAGCAGAAGATATCCTTAATAATCAAAACCGAAAACAAGCTTGTCCAATTTAATTTAATGGAAGCAAATAAATAAGAAAGATATGGTTGAACCAACAAACACACAAGCTTGGTTTGTTAATCCTTAATTATGTTTCACATACAATTTAATGAAAATATCTCATAATCTTTTATTACAATTGCTACTTTTGTTTAGAATCTTGACAATTATGAATCAAAACCTTAAACTGGTAATCAAATCATTGACATATTCACTAGCTACACATCTAAATAAATAAGAAAGTAATTTTTAACAATAAATTTGGCATAATATAAAAAATTCAAAGAAAGATGAAATATTTCAAAAAATTAGTTAATAATATTCATAACTAGAGTTTTGAAATTCATCCTTAAACAATGAAAACTTTAGTAATGCATTATGTGGATGTTTTGAAATGAACACATGGAAAAGAAAATAAAATAGATGGAGATGAAAAAATATAACTTAAAAGAATGTTAGATGTTCTTCTCTTTGTTTTTCAACAACCTCCTTTCACTGGTATTTCGATTTCTCTCTTCTTGTCTTATTGAAATCTAAGATGTACATTACTTTAGTTACTATGATTAGATCACTTTGAATATGATAAGATATCAATGAAAAGTTCTAGAACTCCAGTTTGTAATAAAGTGATTATTATTTTGGTAACCACTAATCAAGTTGTTAATCCTAACACAATTAGAATTTCTTTTTTCTTTTTAATCTTCTAAGGGATCAACTTATTTTTCTCTTGCCAAAATAAATCTTTAATGTGTTCCATAATAAGCATTATATTTTCATTAGAAAAAGTTACATTTATCCTTAAAAAATAAGAAAAACTTGGAAAAATGCATATTTTAAGCTCGTTTCTTCATCTTTACTTGTAAAAACATATTATATACTGAAGGCAAGTTGGAAAATCTTCATTTTGCACCAATTTATAGCTTTTCATCTCCTTTTATTATTTTGTTTCTAAAAATCCTACAAATAGCTAAGGTATAATAAAGATTCATAAAATTTAAGAACTAATAAAATAATTCGTAAGATTTAATATAAAAGTAATATAAAATTAAACAATTATCAGTAATATTGAAAATGTGCAAAATAATCTCTAAAGCCAAAATGTTTATATTTTTTAATGTTTTTCTCTAAATATAAATTATTTTAATATTATGCATTGTATAACACAACCCATGCAATCTTTAACTAATTCAAGTGATACCTTTCCTTCTTCCTCTAACAAATTAACCATGGCACCTAATGTTAATATACGAACTCATTTGACAAAATATTTGTGTTGAGTTGAGCAAAACAAAAGAATCAAACCCCCAAACAATTTTAAAAAAATATATAATTCTACCTTTTTTTTTTTAATATAACATAATATATATTTTCTACAACCTATAGATAATTATTATTACATCCAGGCAATTCTTTTAGATGAAATCTATAAAAATGATAATTTATTATAATGTGAAATTTATTCTTATTTATAGCTTATAATCTGGATCTTTTTATGATTACATAGAAGTCATTTCTATATATAGCATTATTATAGAAAGGTTTTACTATACTCATGTTTTTATAATGAACTAAATGGTTCTTTTTTTAAAATGAGCATATAATTTTTTTAGTTTTAGATTTCACTAATAATTAAAGCTTAACAAGTCAATTTGCCTCAACCTAAAATAAAACGACGAATGTAAGTTAAAGGATGAAATAGGATTAGACTAGAATTTTTTAGATTAAATTGCCTAATGTGAAAAGTATTATAGATATTTATGATTAATATGTAAAGTAATTTAAGTGGTACTTTTAAAAGCTTAAGGATAAAAATGAGATTATTCAAATAAATTAGTGGTAATTTCGAGTTCTGTGTTTGTTTTTGGGCTATATAATTCTTTAGGATGCCTTAAAAATTTTTAAAAATTATTTAATAAATAGATAAGGAATTTATTCAAACTTGCATATTGAAATTTATGGGTTTGATTTTTAAAAATTTTTTACATATTTTTATTTGTTTTTTTTTTTAAATTTACTTTCATAATAAACATCAATAAGGAAAGCTAAATTTTTATCAAGAGTTGAAATTTTAGTGAGTTTGATAAGAAGAAAATAGATAACTTTATGATTTGAGAAATTTTTTTTTTTAATCCATAGACGTAAAGAAAGTGAGAGAAAATGAGAGTGCAAGAAGGGAGAGAAAAAATAAAAATGTTGAGTTTGAAGAGTTTTTAATTTTGCAAATAAAGTATTAGTTAATTATCTAGGTTAAAAGATAAATGTGAGACATTGACATGTGTCATTATTTTCTTCAAATTTTTGTCTAATTTCCTTTTTCGAACACTTCTATTTTGTAAATTTCAATAAAAAAATTGACACTTTTTTCTTTTTTTACAATTACAAGTTTTCAGAATTCAATTTTTCAAAGATAAACAAAAGACACTAATAATAATCTCTAAATCTTGAGTGGATAATTAACATTCAAACAAAGTGATCAGCTAATCAATTAAACCATTGAAAAAGAAACTGCAAGTAAAATTGAAATTTTATTTAGTTACCAAAAGCAAAAATGCTTTCTTGTCTAAGGAAAGTGAAAAAATAAATAAACTTTTATCAATTTTTACCTACCAAAATATTGTGTTTTATTGTCTCATAAGAAATATTAAAGTTAAATTAAATTTTGGTCCTAAAAAATTTAAACTAGTAAGAGAGGATCCAAATTGATTGTAATATTTGTCATTGCATTTTTTAATGACACATATCAATAGATATTTAAAATTGAGGCAAATATAATATAAAAAAATAATAATAATAATAATAAAGGAGAGAATCATAATTAAATCATTCCGATGTGGCATTATAGCTTAAGATAACATTGCCCTCTTTCTTAAAAAAAAAAAAAAAAAAAGTGTATGACGTGGCTTTCCAGTTGGCCCTATCTCAATTAAATTACTTTTACAAAACGTAACCAAGTACCGTAGTATTCAACTCTCAATGACGTTGTCTTACTTCAGTTGCAGGCTGGAACTTTCAGAATTACAAGTTTTACCACAATAACTTCGTAACATATGCTTTCATTTTAAGTACCCACGAGTTGAAATTGCTTCATCGTAATTATGTTTATTAAATTAAATATTGTTAAAAAATTGATACGCGTGAAGTCTAGCTAGAAAGTTTGACTTTTCATATTATTCTGTTGCAGCTTCCGCGAATTACATTAAACGATGCATTATCCAGTCGTTATTTTGCAAGACACGAAACTGTGCTTCATCAACAAGCAAGCCTAGTGGAATTTTGACTGCATCATCATCCGTTGCATTAGAATTTGTCTTTCAGTTGAAACTTGTATTAGACGAGTCAATGTTTGAATTTTCATTAGTCAAAACTGCCAGCCCCTCTAAGGTATTCTTACATATATATATACACACACACACACATACATACATATATTTTGCACTCGAAAACTCTTCATAAAAATTTGCACTCTCCATTATCGAGTCCGTTTTTTCTCTGAAACACAAAAGAGCCCGGTAACGTTTGCATCAACAAGTCTCATAAAGTACTTGTAATTTCCTCTCATTATCTCCAGTCATGCAAAATCACACCATGAATATCGAGAACTGCAAGCAGGAAGACAGATTTTCCAGCCAATTTCAGCATTCGAACATGATTCAATTTCCTCAACCAATAAGACCAATCAACAGCTACAATTTCGAGAGCCCGCAATCACCCTCAGATCTTGAAAACACATTCAACAATTTGAATCTTGAGTCTCTCCTAGCAGCGGAAGAAGAGGAAGAAGAAACATTGGAAGAAGTGCTTAAACTCATGTCAGAGTTGCATGAAAAACTTCCCACAAGCGTAAGAAGTAAAGTGAATTTGGATCTGATCAGAAACAAGCTGAAGGGCTTGAAAGTTGATTCAACTTCCAAACGCACGCGCGGTGTCAATGGACCGCTGGAAGAGACGAAGCAGAAGCTTGAGCGTTTCAAAATACGGACAGTGCAACTTGGAGGAGTTGCACAAGAGGAGGAGAAAGGCAGCAAGTAATGCAAAGAAACTGCCTCAATTCAAGATTAACTGCATAAGCACAAAATACTGCAAATTGAATGTATACTACAATTCTAAAATTTTAATTCTTTTATTCATTCATTTTTGGAATTGAGAGTCATTTTATTTTGAAACTCTTGGTTCTAATTTTGTATCCTTGAATTTTAATGTTTTAAATTTTTATTGATTTAATAGTAAAACTAATAACTTATTAATATATTATAGATTTTACAAACTAATTTACAAATTTATTCATAAAAAAAAATTATATAAAGTTATAAATTAAGAAAACAATTCAAACTAAAAACTAAATATATATACTAACAAATGATATATTTTGTTCAGCCAGGTAACAATAACTATAGTACAAAGCAGCTACATCATAAGTTACTCTATAAATAAAGAAAGAAAATTATTTTTTAATAATAATATGTATTTTTTTTTTATTTTTTACCCTTGTAATATAAGAGTGATGGTTTAAATTATAACACAAATTTAATATATAAATAAATTTTTATTAAAAAATTTACGTGAATACAAATAATAAATAGATCAATATGTCACCCATTGAATAGTATTTGAAATTTCAATTCATAAATTTTTTTAAAATATATTTAATTAAACAAATAATAATATTATATCACTTTATTAATAAAAAAAAAATTATGTAATATCCATTTCGAAGTAATATATTATTATTTACCTTTGCAAAAATAGAGTCACCACCTCTTAATTGCATCCTACCACAACAATCACCTATAATGAACCAATCTCCATCACAAACACCATCTACTTCTGAAAAATTAAGAAATTTAAGTTAATTTTATATTAAAGTTAAACGAATTGAATTTGTACTTAATCATGTTGAATGTGCTAATCGCATCTCTATTTATCACTCTTATTGTCACATGACCGTGGCTCGTTTATTTGTCCTTAAAACTGTAAAGCGAATTTTATTTCCAAGTGTTAAAAATATCATATTGGAGCTGCCTGTAAAAGTTCGAAAAACACCAGGAAAATATGTGCATGGCGGGTGATCTTCATCGCAGTTTTCCAATTTTCCATTGATTGGACAAAATGATACAAATCAAAATCTTGCCGCAAAGTTTGACTTAGCTTAGCTAGTCTTTTGCACCTTCTGTGAAATATTTTTTAGTTATCATATGTGAGGAGTTTTGTAAAAGAGCGCAAGTTGCTTGATCAACAAACAATGTTGGGGAACTTTGACTACGTCAACATCTATTCCCCAAAATAACATCTATTCCCCAAAATTTGTCTTACGAGTTGAAATAGTAATAACATTGTACCAGCACTGTTCAAAGTTTAATAACTCAATTGGATTTCAGGGCTTGAATTTGATTAGTCAAAACTGTTTCCCTTTCTCGGACATTCTAAGCCATTTCTCTTAGCAACACGCATATACTGGGATCATTTGCTTCGTTAAGGTGGTATTTACATTTTTCTTATTATAAATTTAAACACATAAACGCAAATGACATATTTATTTTTCATGCATAACATTGATAATATAAATTTTTAAAAATTAGTGATTGAATATATTTTATCATTGTAGGTAATTGCATAAACTCTATATAGTAAGAACTCAATCAGATTTATAATACTAATTCTAAAATTATAATTAATTTCATACAGTTATTCAGATATTTATATTCAAGGGCTTTTTTTTTTTAATTTTTATCAAGTTTTAAGTTTCAAGCATTTAAATTTTTTTTGGGTGTTGGTTTATTAATTTATCTCTGTAAATTTGATAACAAGATCAGAATAAAATTAAGTTAAAAGTTTGAATTTATATCTTAATAAGAAAATATCTGAATAAATTAATAAAATTATTAACTACAAAATTTAAACCATACTTTACTTTGTTCTCTGCTAATTGTTGCATAAAAATACTTATTTTCTTTTCTTTTTTTTTTTTTTTTCACCTAACTTATTAAATTTAAACACACACCGTTTTCTAGCCATTGTTGTAGAGAAGCACCATTTTTATCATCTTCTCAATTCGCACCCAAAGTACAAAATTTAAATCTCGTTCTCCAGTATTCGTGCAACAACTACATGATCAAATTGCAAATCAACTCTTTCGAAGGTTTGAATGATTTGTCATTATTTGTTTTACATTTTAATTGTAGCAATAATTTTTTTTTCTTAACTTTACCTACTTAAAACAATGTTATAGCACAATTTATATTTTCTTATTTGATTTCTTATTGATCTTCATGTCATTCAAATGATTGTTTCATAGTTTATAATTAGTTACATGATTAAAATGGTATATATTTCAAAAATCAATTTTCAGATATTTTGTTTGAAAAATAAACTACTTATTATTTAAATTCAGAAACACCAAATTCAAACCCATAAAAAAAAAAAAAAAAACAAATGCCAATTAAGTCAACTTAATATATATATATATAAGGGCATTCTTAAAATTACAATTTAAAAAAAGTTATTAAATATTTGCACCCACATATATTTAAACTTAATTTATTTAGATGAAACTATATATTAATTTTTTATTGTTAAGTTGAAAAACAAACACTTTGAAGATAGTTAAATAATTTCTTTGTATTTCGAGCCATGTAAAGAAAGAACATGAATAATGAAACCTATAAGCATAAAGAAAGTTTTTCAAGCCAAATTCATAATTAAAAGATGATTTAGTATATATTGGAAACTTACATGTTGTGGCATTAAAGATAATGAAGTGAGATAAAATTATTTAACTTATGTGCTTTCAAAATATTTTAAAAAGACACCATTATAACACCTTGATACAAAAAAGACTTGAGTATTCCACATATCCGATCAACCGTTAATGAATCATCAAACAACCCTAACTTTCAATAATACAAATACCTCTTAATATTAAGATACAACTATTTTTACTTTTATGTTTTAAAAAAAATTAAATTGATTTATCATTGGATAAAATTATGTTACAACTTTAGACTACTAATCAAGGAAAAAAAATAGACATCTGAAACGACTTGTTTTAAGATGGAACATAATATTTTCTAAATTCTGATAAATAATTAAAATATAATAATAAAATTTTAAAAAAATAACTAAAAAAACTAAATAAATCAATTGTGTGTTTTGTTTTCAAACTTATAAAGTAAGACCTTTCTATACTAATGTTCTATATAGCAATAACTTTTTTTAATTATAAAAAATTATGCTCTCAATTAGGACCAATCATAAATAAGAATAAACTTCATATTATAACAAGTAAAAAAATTCTTCACATTGTAATAAATAATAACTTTTTTAGATCCCAAATGAAAGAAAAAAATGGAATAAAATATTTTTTTTAAGTTATTTGAGACAACAAAATTTATTTTTAGAGGTATTAACGTATTTTTAAATTTACAATTACGTAATAACTTGACAATATAATCACTTTCTTATTGAAACCAAAATATTTTTAATTTTTCAAACATGATAAGAGTTTCAAGGCACAAAACATTTTATATTTTTGTATTACATGTCTATCTCTTTTATCAATATCAATATATTGATCACATACTCCAACAATTAATTATTAATGTAGCTTATGTTTTACCTCTATATCACTTATTCTAAGTATATCTAATCCAAAATAATAGTTTTTATTATTACACCTCCATTGAGTTTTAACCTTCTCATAGTAATAAAATTAATTTGGTCCTAATATTATAACTATAAAAAAGTTTTATTGTAATAAACATAAAATATCAAATAATTATTTTAAAAAATAATTACAAAATCATTTGTTTAAACCATTGTCGATCCTAGAACAACACTAGCTGGGGATCAGCAACTTTAGCAATCAAGATAATATTTATGTATATTAATAATTTTGGAAACTATCTATCACAATATAAAAGTGAATAAAACTAACACAAAATTACACCAAATTTCATGAGTTATAAAATTATCCATATTTTTGATAATATATTCTTCTCCAAATTGCAAGTGAATCCCATGCTCTAATATCTTTTCAAAATGACACCGTTTAGTTTCTAGTTAAAACTGATGCAGAAAACAGAGAAGAAAAGAATTTTGCTTGTATTGATGTTTCTCAAAGAGGAATATAACCTAAGCTAAGAATCAAAAGCATGAAGAGTTTATATACAAAAAGAACTAGAAAACAAGAATAATAAAAGAGTTAATAGATAAGAATAACCTTTTAGACTGCAAATAGTAAAGGAGGCCAGGTTATGAAGATGATGGACTGGGAGAATTACAAAAAGATTGTACAGAAGGCAACCAACTCGTTCGTCTTGTTTCCCTCAATATGAAAGCCCAGTATAACAAATACATTTTGGGAAGAGACTTGGGCTTGCTTGATGGGCTTAATTATTACATTACACTTGGCCTATTTTTCCTTTATTTCAAGTTCCTGCATCAAGCTCAAGTGTCTCTCTTCTAACTTTCGTTTCTTCCTGCAAAAGTTGAATTTCTCTGCACTTAAAGTTTTTATTAACATGTTTGCAACCTGATTTTCAGTTTGGAATGAACTATCAATTCTTTATTTAGAATCTTGTCTCGAATGAATGAATGTCATTATCAATATGCTTGGTCCTGACATGATACAAAGAATTTAAAGCAATAGCAGCAACATTGAGACTATCTGAGTATATCGTTAAGATTTTTATCTTTAACTTGTATCTCAGCTATAAGAGACCATAACCAACTCATCTCAACCGATGTACGAGCTAGTGCCGTATATTATGTTTCAACACTCGATCTAGCCACCACTTGTTGCTTTTGGAACTCAATGAAACGAAATTTCCTTCCACATATACGCAATAGCCACTCGCTAACTTCCTGTCATCTGATTCAGTCCCTTAGTCTGTATCAAAGAATTCCATACACTCTAGATCATCTAACTTGTTGAATATCTATTTTGTTTTCTTGATGTACCTTAGCATCCTTTTGCAAGCCTCCCAATGAGTGTCAGATGGATCACTCTCATACTGACTTAACCTGTTCACTGTAAAAGAGATCTCAAGCCTTGACACTATAGTAAATTGCAAGGATCCAATAACAAACCTGTATAGAGTTTTGTTTTTGAAAGTATTGCTACTGCATTTGGTGAGTTTTCTTCCAAAAGCCATAGGTGTTGGTACTACTTCGTAGTTCTGCATATTGGTTTTGGCTAGGAGAATAATAATGTATTTTTCTTGGCTCATGTAGACAGAATCTATCCTTCTGGTAATTTCAAAACCTAGGGAGTAATTCTGTTTCTTAAAATCCTTCAAGGCAAAACTCCTATTAAGTTGCTAAACTAGTTCCTCATTTTGTTACTAATCACTACCAGTAGCAATGATTTCATCCATATATATTAACAACAAGATGATACTTGAGTTGGTTACCCTATATAACAGGGATGTATCATATTTTGAACCAGTGAATTTCCATTCATTAGAGCTGATGTTAGCTTGTCATACCAAGCCACTAGTGCTTGCTTGAGTCCACATGGTGCCTTTCTCAACTTGCATACATGATTTTGAACTTCATCATCTATGAAACAATTTAGTTAATTCATGTATTCTATGCCTTAGATAAGTCCCCATTTAAGAAGGAATTGTTGATCTTAACTTGCCTTAAAATTTACTTTAAGCATTTTCAAATCTAGTTTTTGGTTAAAGAAAAACAAGAGTTGGTAATCTGTTTATCAAGTAAATTGAAGTGAAGGTTGTCTCCCACTAGAATTTTGGAGGCATACTAATTTGAGCCAAAAAGGTCAGTCTTGTTTTGATATGAGCCTATGCTTTCTTTCAACACTACCATTTTAATTATGTGTGTATAGCATAAATATTTGAGTTTAATTCCATTCCGTTAAGAAGGTCTCAGTGGCTTTGAATTCACCACCCATGGTACATTCCAAAGACTTTGCTTTCATGTCAAATAAGTCCTCAACTTGGATTTTAAACTGTCTAAAGATCGAAAGGGCATCTGATTCATTTGCAAGGGGAAAATCCAAGTGAATCTTGTATTGTCATCTAAAAATGCAATATGGTATTTGTAACATTTATAGAGACAATAGGAGCTGGACCCCAAAGGTATGTATGTTTGTGTTTAAATTCAGGTTTAAATTCAGTTGCTTTATAGGAAATTTAATGCATCTCTCAATACTGACATGTAGAACAGAAGCTAAAACATTGAGAAGAAGTGTTTTTATGCATCAAATTAGAATTCATTACAAGTTGGAAACAAATCCTTGAAAACTTTAGCAATTGGGGGTACCATCTTCTATGCTATGGGTAAATGATTTTCTGAGTTTTCGAATCGCTAGATGATTTTACAAGATCTAAATTGCTAATAATATACTTATTTTTCAAACTTCAAGGCTTCTAAATTGAAACTAAATGAGCTAGACTATGACACAGCAGTTTGTAAATTTCCCTTCTAGCAACTCTTTGTAACTGAACAGTCTACTTCTTCAGATCCTTCACGGGCAACAATTGTTATTGAACTCAATCATAATGTCATTGTCATTCATAAATTGTGAAACGCTAAGCAAATATTTAGTTATTTCAAGTCCTAATAGAACGTTATTTAAGAAAAGGTGCTCATTTGTATGTGTTATAGCAATTTTACTGAACAAACGTGTGAAATTGAAAGATTTTGGCCATTACCTACTGCGAGCTTCTCACGCTCTTTATATTCTTGGTTGATGTTCGGGTTGCTGATGGAGTTAGTGACGTGATGGCTTGGTCCATTGTCCATATACCACCCTAGATCAATAGCTTCCTCAGGTTCTACAACGAGTGTTGTTTTGGTCTCTTGATTGGCTTGTTGTCGCACAAAGTCTTTATTAAACTTTTGCCAACAATCACGAATTGTATGGCTAGTCTTGACAAAATTTGACATGTCGACTTGGGGATTTCCAATTCTTCTAGAGCCACTTCTGTCTCGGTCTCTCCCTCCTCTTAGTCTGCTTTGAATGAAAGTGTTTTGATTTCTACTTTGATTGTTGTTTGCTTGTGCAAGATAGCTGTGATTTCAAGTTGGAAACTAGAAGCTGGGATTCTATTCTAACTGTCCATTCAGTTCGCCTAACTCAGCAGCATGGAATACACTATATCAACTGTGGGCATTTTGACTCTAGATAAAAAATATACTATTATGGAATCATGATCTCTGTTGAGATCTCCAAGAAGGTAAAGAATGAGGTCTCGGTCTGATATTGAATCACCAGATGTTTTTAGCGCATCAGACAATCCTTTCATTCTTGAGTAGTATTTTACTTTTTGGAGCAAAAGAGATTGCATAAAGTTTTCACAAATTTAAGCAAATTAATTGTGCGCGTTTCCATCATGAAATTTTAGCCAATGTCGTAAAGAATAATAGTCGGTTAGTAACTTTTGTTGTTATCGTCACAAAAGTTTTAGAAAGACATCTCATTTGTTCAATTATAATGTTTAAAATTTAAATATTTTAATACTCATTTAATATTAGAGTTTAAGAAGTACTCATTTGAAGATATGCCAAATATCATGCGCCTATCATACTATACTAGGTTTAAACATGAATAATTAAATCTACAATAAATAGAAACTTATGTGATAATTTCTTAAAAAAAATAAAAATTTCACTCTTTACTTTTTTAATCTTATTTGTAAACAATATAACAAAAGAACATTGTGTGATGCAGATTAACATGTAAATGCAAATAGCTTGAAAACTGTGCAAGTATTATATGAAATTCGTTGCATGCCATCCAACATATGTTGTGAGTGAAACGGGGAACGAAAATAACAGTCAGAAGCAAATACTTTGTTTATGAATTTCAAAACCAGGCATGTCAATTATGCCTCCTCCAACATTAATGCAAGGTTGTACATATGATTAACAGTATGCATATGTATTAAGAATGCACAGACTATTACCACAAATTTAATTAAAGAATTATTAACGACCAAATCAACCCTCCAAAACGAGTCTTAAATTTTTTAACTTCGAATTTAATAAAGATTTTGAACCATTCTCGTTGTTGATATTTGACCTTTGATTAGTCAAACACTAAGCCATGGCATAGTCCCGCGTTTCTATTCCTTCCTATAAATACCGAAGCTGATATCTTAAAACATATTCGCTACAACAACAAAAAGCTTGTAATTCTCTCGGTTTCTTAGATTTGATTTCACTACAACCAGAATTTCTTCCATGAAATCTCGGAGTTCTATCCTTCAAAAATTTCTTCATCTTTCGAAACCTTTACAAAATGTTAGCATGGGTTCTGAATCCTGCACACCAAAAGCCAGAGAATATTTACACCAATTTCCTCAACCCACAACACCAATAATATACAGCAGTAACATGAGCCCTAGGTTTCGCATGGTAGCAGCAGAGACCGGAATTCCATATTATATTGATCAAAATTTCTTTCCTGCAACACCAAAAACAAAAGGTGATGAAGAGGAAGAAGAAGTATTATTGTTGTTTCAGAAGTTTCTTTCAAGCCCAAGAGGGCAGAAGCTGAATTTTCCAGCTACCAGAAGCTCACTGCGCGGTCTTCATAGACCGGCAGATGGATTAGCATTGAGGCCAGAAAGGTTCAAGATTCGGACAGTATGTGGGGGAGACGTTGTCAAGGAGGAAAAGCAAAATAAATGATATTGACTTATTGATTAAATCAATCAATTTGTATATTTATTTGATAACAGCTTTAAATTTTTTACTGGTTTGAATATTTAGAATTTATCTCATTTATTAGAATATTGTTTAAAAATTGAAAGACATTGTCGAAGTTATTATCCACTCTTGAAAATACAAAACTTGAATTTTCCATTTCAATTTTACGTAATATTAGCCAATTGCTCGTATAATTCTAACTCCACGATTTCAAAGTTGCCGTAACATTTTATAGACAATGAAAATTGGATCAACTTCTTGTAATTATTTTGGTGATTTAATGAAATTGCAGCTATTGTAAGGAGTAATGCTATTTCTTAAGTAAATAATTTTTTGTTAAATAGTGATATCCGTCAGATAGTGTAACAGGGCTATAAAATTTTTCATTTAATTGAAAAAGTGACATCATTATTTTGGGTACGTGCTATTTTTTTTTAAAAAAAAAAAATTATTAAATACAGGTTAAGATAAATAATTTTAAAAAAAAATACGATAAGAGAAATAACTTGGGCATAAATGTCAAGTGAGCCATGATAATCTGAAATCTGAAAACCCATAACAGAACAGAGAGAGTAATCTTACTGTGCCAAAAACTGCATGTGATTGCCCAACATGACCCATTAAACATGACATGAATGGATTGTATTTCGCTGCTATGCCTTGTGTATAGGTATAACCGACAGATGAGCCATGCCAAATTGGCATAACCAACATGAATTTGGACTTGCTCTTCTTTAATATCAAAAATAATTTTTCAATATTTTTTTGTGACGATTAGTTATCATCAAATAGATTGTTTGAAAAATTTTAAAAAAAAACTTGCTTTATTTCAGTTGGCAAAAGCTTGAGATTTTGCTAGAGATTTCAGAGCTTTATAAAAATATTTGTAATGTTAAAATAATTTTAATATTATTTTGATAATCTCATCATATCTTTTAAAAAATAAAACTATATTTAACTAGTGTTTATGTTGTCATAGCTACAACTACCCTTCACTACCATTTCCACAACATACTCTTCTCATAAATTCCTCACGTGCTCTAACAAAATAAAAAGATTGATATTAAATAGATATGTTCTAATAATAAATTTACAAATTTACTTATCAAAACTTTACTGCTATTAATATTTTAGAAGTTGGTACATCACATTGTAATGCCTTGTCTTAACAAAATTTTAAAAGGAAACAAAATTTTCAAGGGCAGACTCTGAAACTACTACCAATATGTGCACTGTACTTTTTTTTTTTTTTCTTTTTGACTAAATTTTAACCCGTTAAATTTTAATAATAAAGGATTTTAACAGATAATTTCTAAAGTAAATACAACATAATCACTTTTGATTAATCCAAAGTAATTTCCTTCTTTTTATGCACTTTATTTACCATATTATTTAATAAAATTATTCTTATTAAAGTATACAATGTTTACCATTAATTTTGATCCTCCGTATTATAAAATAAGACTAATTTTAATATTGTATTTATTTCTTTTATGTTATTATACTGTTATATTCTGTAAGAAACTGCCACTATCCAAATTCTATTAAGGAATTCTAATCTCACTAAGTTTGAGTATGTCGCTCTGGATATTTGTGGAAAAAACTACTTGTTTTGTATCCTTACATAGAAATCTAGCTTGAAGCCAAAGGTCTGGTACATACCATAAAGGGTGTAAAAAAAAAAAAAAAAAGGCGCTTCTTTGAATAATCACTCCCAAGCAATGATCTTTCTCATTTATCATCTCGATCAAATATTACAGAGAAATTACCTGACTGTAAAAGATTGAGATGTTCTCTGGAACTCTCCATGAGAAATTCAGCACCTAAACCTGCAATCCTTCTCACTACTTGCAACAAGTGGATGAATCACTATTATTAAGATTTCAGGAAAATTAATGAATAGAACATCCGCCTTGTTTGAGAATTGCTAAGCAATACACACTGTGGGGACAAGTTACTACTGATGAAAACATAAATATAGAAGAAATGTCAAGCTTAAACCTCTAAAACACCTGTAGAAGGTATGAGATGAAAGGTCCACGGGCACAGGAATGTTATATTCTCAAGCATTTTGTGAATCTCTACCACGCCTTGATCAAAGCAAAGGGAAAGAACATTAAGACAAACTCTCTCCATCCTACTCATCTTGAAGTCTCAGACTTCTTTGAGAATAGAAATGAAAACTAATTACTTAATTAAAGAAACAAAAAGACATACTCCTAGTCGACAGTATAACTACACATATGATCTTCTGATGTATAACTACACATATGATCTTCGACATCAGAAATATTTCTCCAATCTAGCTTAGAAAGAAGCCAAGTTGAATATCACATCCGGCCTCATCAATCTCATTGAAGGCTTTAGAAAGGCTGCAATCTTGTTGGTAAATGGAATTAAAATAAGTTTCCGTGACGACCTGTATTTACCAAAATCCAAAAGAAATCTGCTAAGCTGCAAAGAAGACATTAGTTTCAATGAACTCCACATTGAAACTATAAATGAGAATAATATAAAGTATCTCTATATCACTTCTCATGTCTTTAGTGGAAAACACATACTTGAGAAGCTCGTTACTCGATCTTTCGGTTTATACTACACAGAGATAAAGATAGATGACAGCTAAGCAATCATGAGCTAGAAGTTTTCTAATACAGATACTTTTATGCTTTGGCTTGACATGCTTGGACATTCTCAAACTACTATGATGTGAAGAATCATTAAGAACGCCCATGGCCATCAATTGAAGAATTGGAAGATATCATCAACCAACGAGAGTATTTGCACTGTTTATTCACAAGGAAAACTCATCATGAAACTGTCACCTTCAATGATAGTTCATGAATTTTCATCATTTCTATAATGAATACAAGGCAATATTTGTGGATCTATTCGCCCACTAATTGAGCCCTTTCACCAATTCATGGTCCTAATTGACACATCAGCAAGGATGGTTACATGTTTGTTTGTTGTCCATATGCAACATGGCTTTTACAAGACTGCTTACACAATTAGATTAGATTCACAGTCTCTTGATCATCCAATCAAGACCATCTACCTTGATAATGTTGCTGAGTTTATATCAAAGACTTTTGAGGACTACCACTTGTGAACTGATATTGTTGTAATACATCCAGCTCCACACATCCATAACTAAAATAGACTTGTAGTATCATTCATCAAGAATCTTCAGATGATGTCACAGTATAATTGCCTCAATGAATACAGATAAATGTGAATGATCCTCTATACCTTTGTATATTTATAAAGAAATCGTATTACAGCTATGCCTTAATACATTATATGTCCATGTATGAATTCAATCGGCACTCTTGTAGAAATTCAAAATACTAGGATACATTTGAAAAAGGAGTTTAAAATATATGATTGGGAGAAGACTAAATATTGTTTCGGGCTACAAGTTGAGCATAGTTCTGTTGAATCTTTTTCCATCAATCAAATTATACTAAAAAAATTTTAAACATTTTTATAATAAAAAATATATATTCTCATTGAGTATCCAATAATAGTCCGGCCTCTTGATTCTTTAAGGGATCTATTTAATTTAAAAGATGAGTATGAGCAAATATATTAGATATAGCATTCTTTAGTAAATCTTTTGAAGAGATTCAGTTTCGAACCTACTAAATGCCAGTAGATCGGTTTCCGTGAATTCTGAAGAATGCAAGTTATTCTGCATGTTCTAATTTGCCTGAAGCCTTTTTTTTCTTGTCCTTATTGCATGCAAACTACTTGTCCTTCAAGTTGACAAGTTTATACCAACGACTACGTTTCATTGTTCCCATGCTTCTATAAATATTGTAGTTTTTTTTATTCATTTGAGCACATCTAATCAATGCACCAACAATTCGGACTCTCGGCTTTGCTTGTCTATTTTACTGTATCATATTTCTTGTCGTTCCAACTACTTTAATTTATTTACTTCTGAACTAATAGTCATAGTCCACAACAATTGCGCGTAATCCTATAATATTAAAGCAAAAGCAGCCATGAAAGTCAGCTGGAATAAAAAAGATGACTTTCTAAATTTCAAAACAAGGCTTGTCAATTATTACCTCCTTCAACATTAATGCAAGGTTATATAATTAACAATATGCTTGTCATAGGAACAAACAGTCCTAATCCTAGAAATTTAAGAAGAATTATGTACGACCATATGAACTCTTCAAAATGAATTTTGAACCATTCTTATTGTCCATTTTTGATATTTAAACTTTGATCAGTCAAACACTTGAGCTGTTACACAATCACATTAATTCTCTTCCATACTATAAATACAGAAACTAACACCTTAGCACGTTCACAACTACACCAAAAAGCCTCGAATTCTCGATTTCTTAGATTTTCCTTTACTACAAAAAGAATTTCTGCAATGAAAACTCACAGTTCTAGGCTTCTAAAATTTCATCATCTTTCGAAACCTTTACAAAATGTTAAGATAGGTTTTGAATCCTGCACGCCAAAAGCCAACCATATACAACAATGTCTCCAACCCACAACACCAATAATAAACAGCAGTAACATGAGCCCTAGATTGGACCAGAATTCCTTACTATATTGATCAAACTTTCTTTCCTGCAGCACCAGAAATAGAAACAAAAACTTATAAAAAAGTAGATATATTATTATTGTTTGAAAAGTATCTTTTAAGCCCAAGTGGGCAGAAGTTGAATGTTCCAACTACCAGAACCTGAACGCACGGTCTCCATAGACGGGTAGATGGAATAGCACTCAGGCTTGAGCGCTTCAAGATTCGGACAGTACGTGGAGGAGATGTTGTCAAGGATGAAGAGTAACGTAAATGATACTGAATTATTGATTAATCAGTCAAATTGCATATACATTCGCTAGGAGCTTTATTTTTTTAATGGTTTGTACGTTTGGAATTTATTTCATTTATTAGAATGTTTTTAAAAATTTGAAATACCTTATCAGTGATGTTCTCCAATATTGAAAATAAATAAATAATATTTATTTATTTCAATTTCATATAAGACTCACCATGAAAAAACTGCTCATAAAATTCTAACTGAACCAAATTCAAAGATGCTGCAACATTTTCTGGATAATGACAATGTAATCACATTTTTATGATTATTTTTTTAAAAAAAAAAATCAACTATTTATTTACAAGTACAATATCTAAGGTTAAAAGGATTGATTAAAGACACATTATTGTTGCTGTAAAATTATTCTCAGCCCGCTGTAAAATTATTCTCAGCCCAATCTGAATGCCTAGAGAATAAATTAATGATAGTTAAAACGAATTTTAAAATGTGAAAAATGTGAACGGAGAAGAGAATCAAAGAATGTAAAGGACGAGAGAATATAGAGTTTGATTCTTAAAAAAATAATAATAATAAAGTTTGGATATTTATAAAAATTGATGAAAAATTATAATATATATTTTTATAAAAAAAAAAAAAAAAAGAAATTAACTAACGGAGACGAAGCCAGTTGACAGTTGTATAATGCTAAGATACAATACTGTTATTTGGGTTTGTGCCGGATACCGCCTATCTTGCCTAAACCGAAAGTCCAGCATAGAACAAGTTTGGGCCGCCCATGTATTGTCTTGTTACAATTCCTGAGTGAGTGTATTCACATTGTTCATATATTGAGTCCGAGTCCAAACTGTCCCATTTAAACTTTCTAAATTATTGGGTCCAACAGTCCAAGAAAATGCAAATTTAGACTAGGCAAATTGATGGATTGTAATTTGCTGGTGCCTCACTTTTTGTGAAAAAATCACCCTACTTATTAAAATAGTTCATATAATACTAAATTGCTTTCGTTTAAATAACATAAATGTATTTTTTTTTTTTTTTGGCTTGTTACTTTTCTTAATTTTACGAGATTAAAATAGTAGTTTTTCTTTTGTTAGTTTTAATTTTATTTAATAGGGAAGACTCTTGTTGAATTATTTTTTATTTTTATTCACTACTAAAACAATAATCTTTTTTTTTATTGTCCTAATTTTATTTAGTAATGAAGACTATTTTTAAACAAATTTTATTTTTATCATAGTTTTTATTTTGAGACTAAAACAACCACCACTTCTTTTGCTATCTAATTTTATTGGGTAAGAAATATTATCATTTACAACTTTAATTTCATTCCAGACGATATACTCTCATTTGCTACTTTAATTTCATTTAATACAGATGACTACCCTAATTGAAACTCCAAATATCTCATTATTTGAATATATTTTATTGATTTGCAAAAAATTCACAAGAAAATTAAGAAAGTAAATTTATATCGTTTAAATTAGCGTAGTTTTGGTATTATACGAGGAAAAGAGAATAACACGACTCTTGTAATTAATATGTACAAATATCTTTCACTATGGGGAGGTGATATTTCACCCCACATTTTGTACAAAAGCACCCACCTACCAATATACGTAATTAATATCAAAAATGCTCTTATTTATATGCAAAAAAATATATTATTCTTTTGTCTTATTTTTTATATTTTATACAAAATAATTTAATTTTTTTAAAAATTTAGTGAAAATAACCACTAATACTACAATTGTTGTTAAAATAATTTTGCATATCAAACAAAATTAGGACATCAAAGAAGAAATGATTGTTTGAATCTTACATAGAAACACAACGAAAATAGAAAATAATTATGTCCTTTTTTTTTTATTAAATAGTTATAATTTACATTGCATAGAGAGAGAAAAAGTTATGTTACTCCAATTTCATTTCAAAAGAAAGAGTATCTTAAAAAGAATAAAAAGCATCTTATCATCGTCACCTATTTTATTGATTTACATGAAAATTTGAGAAATTAAATAAACAAGAGAAACTGCAATTATTTTATATTAATGAGGTATTGAATGTACTGCATAAAATATATTAGTTCGTGGGTACTTTTATAAATTAAAATATATTAATATCACTGCCTTTTACTTCACTGTTCTATCTATCACCAAACTTAAATCAATTATCTTCTTCGTCTCACGGCTTAAGCGATAGCTTTATACTCAAAATTTTAGCTTGTGAGGCAGTGTTCTCCACTCGTTTAAGAGCTGGTCACTAACTCAAAAGATGACCTAGCAATTTGTTAAGTGGCATTATTTGTTTGTTTTTATAAAATTAGCCTATATTTTATTTGATATAAAATATGATATTCTTACTTGGTTAATTATGTGACTAAATTCTTTTTTATTTGATATTGACAGTAATTATTATTTTTTATCTAATGTGAGATGTAATATTTTTAATTATTATGATCAACCTATTTTCTACTAAAATGTAAAATATGATATTTTCTACTCACTAATCACATGATTAACTCATTTTCTATCTAATATGAGTCATGATATTTTACCTACTTAATTGCATGATGTATTTAATATGTTATCAAACTCATAAGAAATGAACCTACCAGACCAATTATGTCTTTATTTACAAGAAATTCACATTTAGAATTCATGGTACATGTTATTATGAATCCACATGAAAATAAAATTTTGAATTAACTCTAATGTCATTTATCACAAGTTAAATATTTGTTATCACTCTAAAAAATTAATCTGTTAAATAATACTATGTATCTACCCCTATAAATGTAAAATAAACTGTTTTTCTATCCTAGATCAAGTGTAACACTCATCTATCCTTAATTCTTGAATTCACTTGCCTCAAGCAATTATGAGGTAGCTTGTGGGAATGCTAATTGTGAGTTTTTCATCTCTCTGTATTATATCTCTGATATCATATCTCTATTATATATATATATATATATGTTAAAAGAAAATTATTAAATTTAACAATTTGATTTACTTTTTGTAATTGTAAATTTTTTATATAATTTTTAATTTATTGATTATATTTAAAATTTTTAAAATTATAATAAAAGAGTTAAAATTAAACCCAAAAAATAAGAAACTACAACTTAAAAAAAAAAAAAAAAATTGTATCATAGAACAGCAACAGCGGAGCATGACCCTCAAGTTGAACATCAAATTTTACAAGTCAATCTTTCCAATAGGACAGCACAGGTCGATTAGATGGTCAGTACAATTTCCATTGCTATTATAAAATATGCCGACATAAAATGTATAATCATGACTTAAATTGAAGATAACCGTAAACAACCTTAATTGTCATATCGATTTTACATTTTAGAGTACACAATTGCCCTATTTTGTCTTCATGATTGAAATTTAAAATCCTTTTGCTGTGACTATTTGATTACACATCATCCCAATGTTTTTTCCACCACGCATATCGAATAAATTTGGTTTGTTATAAAACTTGAATCCACATCAATTGATCCGACAGTGAATTATGCTATAATTAATTAGGATTCTCATTAGTAAGAGAAAGAAAAATTAAGGGTGTCAGAAGTCCATATCCCATCATACATCTAGGGTTGGATTCCAATGTATAATTGTCACCATTATCACTTGTCGTATCGCTTAATCAAAACATTTTAGTATCATTATCTTTAGAGATAATACATAAATACTATGAATATCTATATAGCATTTTAATAAAAAATAAATTAAAAAAATAAACAGCTAATATCATGGGTTAGGGTTGTTCTAATACGATGGGCTACAACCTTATTAGCCAAGTTTGCGAAAATTCAATATGACAAATGTGATGATATTTCTTCTCATATTTTGTATATAATAATGTTAAGGATATAAATTTTTGTACACATACTTTATGTATAATAATATTAATGATATAAATTTATGTTCAAACTCTATTTGTAAGGATAAATGTGTGAATGTATTATTTTATTTTTGCGTATCTTTTGTGTGTGTGTGTGTATTGATAAACCTACGTTTAGATTCTAGAATATCTGAGTGAGAATAAAAGTATTGTCTATGAAAAAATTAAAATTCAAATTAGTAAATTAAAATTTACTATATTTAGATTAATCAAATTTAATATATCTCATGTTATTTCATTATCAATCTAGGAGTATCAAATCCATCCTAAAGCAATAAAAACAATAAGTAAAAAAAGATATAAGAATTTGTTAACAAAAAAAGATTTTATAAAGAACCTCTTTACAAGATAAAAATCCTTTAAACTAATTATAAAAATCATTAAAAATTACTAATTTAAGAAAAACTTATAACCGATAATTTTTTTTACAATAATACTTATAATTACCTATTCAAGTAGTCCACTCTAAATAACTCTTTATTAATTCAATGGAATTCTTGAACGATATATTCCAAGTTAAAACCTCTAACTACTATCAACAATTAAAATTCTAAAGTTTCTTAATTGAATTTAAGGAAGAGACTAAGGTTAGGAAAAAGGTTCTCAAAAGAAATTAATCACAAATATTAAAGAACAAAGAAAGATTTGTGTTCTCTTGAAAAAAAAAAATTGTGAAAGCTAAATAAAATTCATAAAAGAATTACTTTGCACAAATAACTAAAAAAAAATCTTAAATTAACCATCCTAAATCCTAGGTTATGACTTGACATATTTATATTTTAGTACGTCTGTTCATGTAGATGTCAAGCTCTAGTGGAGCAAACTTATAGATAACATAACCACTTGAGCATTGGTCAAGCGCTAAGTAGGCACTAGGCTTTTGGTTTTGGCCGCTCGAGCACTAATTAAGTATTAAGTTTTTAAAACTCTTTTCGATAACACAAACAACCGTTCAAGCATTGATCAAGTACAAAATTAAAAAATATAATCTTTCTTGATCTAACTATTTTTAACTTATTTACAACATATGTTTTGATTACAAATAAACTAATTTAAAAAATTTTAACATATATAAATAATAAAATTTCTTTATTATCATAATATTGCGACCAAACTAATTTTATTGCTATGAGATGGTTATAATTTAATAAAAAAAGTAATTACAAAAATTATTATTTTGATTTAGTTAACCTTAATGCAAGTTGAAATATAGGTAAAGTATGTAGTATAATAATAATTAATGTACCATGTCAAATCTAATGTATAGATATATTTTGTTTAAAAAGCTCGAAACATGCTTAAACCGCTAGAAATATTTTTATTCCAACAAAAAAGTATTCATGCTAACGAGTTTTATATATTTGTAAGTTCAAAAATGTAAGTAATAATTCCAAAAAGTAAATCATTGTATCAAACAGTTTTAGAACATATTTTATTCTATATTTTTCTTTCTTTAATGTAAAAGAGTATATATTTTTTTAATTAACATATAATTTTTACTATGTAAAAACAAACTTCTAAATAAAATCTAGAAAAATTATAACTTATTACAATATGAAGCATATTCTTATTTATAATTAACCCAAATTAGAATCAAAATTTTTATGATTACAATAAGATTATTCTTGTACAAAGTATTACTGTAAAGATTAAAGAGTACAATATTATCTCATCAATGTCTATTATTGTGTTTATATAAAAGTTTGTATAAATAGAGTATGGTTTTACGTAGAAATGTTAAAATTTATAATATTTTGTAAATTAATCACCTATAACATCAAAAATAAAATTTTATATATATATATATATATATTGTTTGTCTATTTGCAGATTTGTTTAGCTTGGATGAAAGTAAAACGCAAGGTGGTTACTTACCTAACATTTTTCAAATATTTTTTTAGTTTTTTCTTCTCAAATCCTTTCCATTATATATTCTCTTCCTCCGGCGCTTCGAAATATTTTATATAGACAGTGCATTGTTTATAAAAAAAAATTAGCATATCATTGCACAAATAAGGGTAGAAATATCACAACCCTACGACAAATGGGGATAAACATATCGGTTCCTAAAATAATAATTAAGGTACCTACCATTTTTTATAATATTTAAATAATTATATTTAAAAATAAGATTAAAATAACAAATTTTAGTCATAAAATTGCTATAAAAAAAATTAATTTACATGGTATATTAAAAAGTTCGATGAAGAACATATGACAAAATTTAAATTTTTTTTAAATAAAATAACAATTATATAATATATATGAAATGATAATTAACTAAATTATGATATACTAGACATGAAACAAACTTACAATAACATCTGAACAATATTCTCAATTGCCTATTTTTATAAATGATGGATCACTTCGGGATTATTTCTCCTATAGGAGTCAGATATCCTCTTTTTTATTTTGTATGTGTTAAGTAGAGGTTTGCTTCACTTGCATTAGAAAGGTTTAATCGCACATATTTCGGTCCTTTATCATTGTGTCTTTCCGGGACTTTGAAATGGTAAAAATTCTTTCTCTCAATTAATAAACACTATCTAATGACCAATAACTAAAGCAACAATACATAATTATCTATGCCTTTATAACCTGTCAATAAAAGTTGAGTAACCAAACACAATAGGCTCGAACCTAAAGTCATGCTTCTGCAAAATATAATTATTGGTAGAATTTCAAGAACACCTCTGATTTAATATATTTAATATTCCTTTTTCTAACACTGAAAACAGTTATCTTTTGTTAACATGGTAAATGACGGGTAGGTAAAGAGATTTGTTTTACTTAAAAAATAAAAATAAAAAAAAATAATAAAGTACTAAGTAGATATTGCACAAAAGAATCGACGGTCAGCCGTCATTTGTACAAAATTACTCCATCCTTTTACGTCTCCTTAGTTTAGCATAGCGAATAAACTTACAAGCAATTTGTAAGACACTCAACACTCTTGAGGTGTGATAAATTAGATTTTATACAATCAACTGTAAAACATTCACACTTTGGGCTATGATGAGTTAGGTTTATAGTCTCTCAATAACTCATATTTTGAAACTGATTTAGGATAAATAACTTTGTAATTTCATAAGATTTTCAACTATTCCATAACATTATTTTTTTCTCTTTTTAGAATTATTTTTTTTCTCAAATTTGACAATGCTCTTGTAAATGACTTAACATTCCTCAAATGTAAGCTCAATTAATGGATTCTAATAATTATTTTTATGTTTGATCAAATATTTAAATAAAAGATTGGATGTCCAAATTTTTGAATTGTTACTCATCTTAAAAGTTTATAGTTAAAGGTCTAAATATTTATATTCATGTGACTTAACGTATTATTATTTGGTTAAGAATATTTCAACTTCAAATAATATTTTTACAATAGTGCTACAAATATAATTTCTTATACCAATTTAATTATACAAATTAATGTGATAATATTATATTATTATCGTATGTTCTATATTTTTTTAAAAGTAAATAAAAATTATAAAATTAAAAGAAGATAAATTAAATGAGATATATGACAATAATATAATATTACTACTTAAATTTATTATTTGAACAAAAAAGTTTGTATTGAAATTTGTATTTCTAAAATTTTTTATGTTGTTTATGTTATCAAAGTTGTATAGCATTATTATGACCCTTTTTTCACCATTCAATTGTTCACACGACAATCTCACATCTATTAAGGGTTAACATCTTGGAAGAAACAAACTTTTGAATATTTACCGAATTTATTATGAGTTATGAAACAGAGAAATTAATTTGGTTACTTTTATAGATTTCAATATGTAAAATGAGACAATAGTATAATGACTGGCTGTATCAAAATCTCCTTTTGAGCGTGGTCATTGCAGCCAGCCACTGAAACAAGATAGGGAAGAGCTCATGTCATTCGCAGCCATGAACAGGAACAAGCATAAAAATGTCTCGATTAAGCACAGTCAATAAAAGTGATAATTAGGCTTTTGGTTAGTGCTTAATTAAATGTTTTTGTGGTCCTTAAATCATTGCTTATACACATAATTATCACTTATCTTGACTCGGTCCATTAATGGAGTTGTGCCTACTGCCCCGTCAAAACTACAAATATGAGGGGTTTTTTTTTTTTTTTTTTTTTTTTTTTTTTTCTTGTTTACTTCACAGGATTAACCGCGAAGCACACAGCATATATGATATTGTCCTCTTGTCTACTACTACTGACGTGTCTCCAGTTGATATTTCAAACATATGGTTTCTTCCAGCTTTCTTTGGGATGTCTAGTCTTGACTCTTGTCATGCGAACAGAGAACTGGATCGTACGCAGCCGTTGGACCGCCGGCGGCCGCATACGGCCAATATAGTTGTCAACATTTTACAAATTAGGGTTCTTTTTCATAATTTTCTTTTGAATTGCTCTTTTTTTTTTTTTTTAAACAAATATTTATTTGATTCATGAAAATACTTTGTTAAGAATGACCCAATTAAACGAATATTGAGTAATTTACGCTAAGACCGCTATGACCTGTCTAAGACCTCATTGATTCTCTTATTTTCTTAAAAACTTTTATTTCAGAATTTTAAAACAGGTAAGTGATAATTATATTGTTGCTAGATTAATCAAATAACATATATTTTTAAATATATTTTTGTTTAAGGAAGACAAATACTAATGGCGGCTAACTTGTCCAACATAGATTATAAAAATTCTCTTTTCTTAGAAGCCCTTGGATATTCTACTCCTTTCCAAACAAATCTCCATGTTTATCATGCCACTCGGCTCGCCTTCTACTCCCACTTCTCAATTAAGTTCCTATACTTCATTATTGTAGCAAGAAAACATTGAGTAGCATCTGGAAGGTGAAAATTCAATATCTCATTTAATCAGGGCCGCTCATCTGGTCATCTTTTCTATGAAGAGACATGAGCAAATGATTCAAGTTATAATTGTAGTTTGATGTATCATGTATCCCTAGGTTAGGGTATATGAATGCAATGGAGTAATGTTGCGCTTACGAATTATTTGTACAATTTTCTTTATATATATACACACACAAATCAACAAGTAATTAATTCAATAAAAGAATCGGAAGATTAAATATCATGTGAATTAACATAACATGAAATTTCAGCTTTATTTTAAGATTATCAATATTAATAAGATCCATGTGAATACATTTTTTCCTATAAGAAGAGATTAAGAGGCAATCCAAATGTTACAAGTTTTATGGCTATATTTGTGTTTTTAAACATGAAAGGGAATAAGGAATGGAAAGGAAAAAGGAAAGAAAAGTGAAAAACAAAAGAATGAGTTTTCCTTTTTCTATTTGTACGAGAGAATCATCTGTGAAAAATAATTTATTATTTTTTTAACAAAAATATTATTTATTTTTAAATTTATTAATACTTATTAATATATTAATATTTTTAATTATTTTTATTTTTAATTTATATTATTGTATTTATTAAAAATAATTATAAGAATAATAATTAACAAATATATATTTTTAATATTCTTAAATGTAAATACATGTTATATTCATTAATTATTTTTATTTTGATAAAAACATTTACTTTTATTGAAATATTTTATATATTTCGTAATTAAAAAATTAAATTAATTTTAAATTTTATTTTTAAATATAAATAGTTGAATCCTATAAATTTAATAAGTAATTTAATAATAAATATTTAAATTTATACTCAGTAAATATATTTATTGATTTAAAAAGTATTTTATATTTTGAATACATCATTTTCAAAAAAAAAATCATAAATTCAATTACATATGATTATCAAATTTATTTATGAAAAATTTATTTAATTTTTAATAATATTTATAAAATTATATTATAAACACAAATAATAATATTTTTTTATTTGATAATCAATTTATCTTCAAAAAAATTAAAAAAAAATTAAAATTATTAAATAAAAATGACTAGTTATATAAATTATAATAAATATAATTAGTTATAAAATAAAATTTTAAATTAATATGCATATGAAACATATAAAAAAATATTTATAAGTATAATAATAACAAAAATAATAATAACTATAGTTTATAAGATAGTGTTGAATGTTTGTAACAAAAATAAACATTAATAATGATAAATTAATAGATAAATAAAATAAAGTAAAATAATATTATATTAATATTTTTTAAAAAATAAATAAATAATTAATTAAAAGAACTATATTAAATTAATCAAAGTTAAAAAAAAATTATGTTAAAATAATTAAATATTAGATAAAATTGGAAGTGTAATTATTTTAGAAGAAAAATCCTCTTTTACTCACATAAGAAAAAAAAAAAGAATATTTAAAGAATTATTTTTCCCTTTTTATTCTTTTAAACAAATAAAAGAAACCTTTATTCTTTGAGGATTCCTTTCCTTTGAAATTATTTTTTCTTTTCTTTTCTTCTCTCCATGGATTAACAAAACAAATACATCCTAAGATTAATTTACTGAGGTAATAAAATAATTAAACAAGCAAATATATGTGTGTGTGTGTGTATGCGCATGGACACAAACAGTGGATATGCACCAACACAAACACAGACACACGCTTATACACACACGATGCATGTGTATGGGACAACCATCAAACCATCAAAGGAAGGTGAAGTGTCTATGTCCACTCGACTTTTCAAAGTTAACACCTCCAATCTCATAGTGCCACGTGTAAGGAGACCAACTAGTTGAGAATGACATGTCAACAGAGGGTAAGGTGGGCCATATGCTTTTTCGGGAGCATAATCACCATGTTTATGTCTTGCTGATATTTCAATTCATTCATGTTGTATATATGCTAATATAAAAGTAAGTTATATGGTTAGAGGAAGGTTATCAAACCATAAGAATCAACGTCTTAATGATTCCTAGTGACTAAATCTCCAACTTGCTTGCTTTTCTTCACCAAACCATGGATGTTATCTTAGCTTAGCTATTGCTACATGCTTATTCCTTGGCATTGAAATCTAGGAAAACTGAAACTTAATATGAAAATCAAGATTTGAGCAGCTTGCAGATCCAAAATCTTCTCCACTCGATTACAAGAGCTGTTGGATGGCTTGAAGTGATTATTATGCGTTAGGGTTTGGTTAATTATACGCGCTTGTAGCTTCATCAAAATTCAAGAAAGGCTTATATTCACCCGGGAAAACACAACGCGCAAAAAACAAGAAAAAGACAGGAAAATAGAAAGAAAGAAATATGAGGTTTGATTCCCAGCCTCGGTAAAATTAATTTTTGGTGATGCAAAACTTCTGATTTGATCAGTCATTATAGGAGATGGATATTGGAGTAGCAGTTCAAGTATTTTCCAGAAAGTTGTAAATATCACATCAAGAATTGAACATGTTCTTCCAGTAGGTAGTTGCAGATTCAGTTGGTGGTAGTTAATGACCACAATTAACCACTTCAAGCTCACGAAAATTAGAATACAGCTGTCAAGGAATTTGGTATATTTCAAGATAATCAGTGAATTTTTGCTGGATATTTGTATGGAATCAAATAATACCATGGGTTTTTCCGATGAAATCACTGCAAAAGTGCTCAGACAATACTATTTATACAGGTTCTTAGGAGTCGCTCATTGGACGACCCACGAAGCATTACTATATATTACAGCAAGGTGCAACAACAGCAAAGCCCACGAAGGAAAATCCTGTACAAAACGATCAAAAACAAAACACTCATAAACGGATTCCATTTTGCGGTCTTGCATTTGAGCTTTCCACGAGAGACATTTAGATTTAGTAGTTTTAGTTTTTTTTTTTTTTTTGTGAGAGAATTTTAACTTTTATTTTTAGCAGTGGGGAAAAGTGTCATTATAGATATATAAGATAAATTAAGGGAATTTCCAAAGGTTCTGATCATCTCCAGTACTATCATCAGCAGCATCATCCCCAGCAATGTCTAAACGAGGAGGGCTAAGAAGCATCCCTTCAGCCATATTCACCAGAAGATTAGGCATATCAAAGATCAAATCTTCATCCACAAATTCCTGAACCGTTTGTCTTTCTGGCTCCATGATATTAGTCATAGCTTCATTGCTCTCAATCCCAGACAGAGCATCACTTGCAGCCCCTAAAGCAGCCGCGGCAGAGGCCGCAGCCGCCTGTATATCACGTGGAGAGGTAGAAGCAGGCACAGGCAAAGAAGCAGCCGAATTCGGGAAATTAAGCTCAGCTTCTTGGCCTTTTAGGGCAAGTGCCGCAACATCATAAGCAATAGCAGCCATTTCAGGTGTAGGAAATGTTCCTAACCAAATCCTAGTAGGCTTTCTCGGCTCCCTAATTTCAGACACCCATTTACCGCTATTCCGGCGCCTCACTCCTCGATAAGTCGGGTGTCGGCCTGGAGCCTCAGGTCCCTTTGCACCAGCAGTAGAAGCATTGCTGCCACTGCTGCTGCTGCTAGGGTTTGTACTTTTACTGGGCTTAGAGTAATGCATGGTGTTTCTAGGATTAATGGCGGGAAGATGATGGGTTTGAAGCAGGAGATGTGAGCAGCCATTTATGGAGGATGGATTTTCAGAGAGTGAATTTTGGTTCAGAGAGACGATTTAGCAGAATTCTAAGTGGTAAAGTGCAAACCAGTTGTTGCTGAACTGCAGTCTGTGAAAGATTGGGGTGTAAGCCAGCTTTGTGTTGGACATCTGGGTTGGACTGCGTTTCTGCACAGCAATATAAACTGCAGCTTATCTTAACGTCAAGAATAGTGATGTTTTTGGGCATTATGCATAGATTCATTTGAATCATAAGTGCTGAGAATGTTAAAATTAAAAAAGAAATCACTTCCGTTATGTCATGTGCTTCTGAGGGTTCTGATTCCTATAACTTTTTTTTTTTTTTTTTTACTAGAGGTAAAATAATTCTTTTAATCGCCATAAATTCTTTTCTAAGTTATAACTAAATCATTAAAACTAAAAAAAATATACTATGGAATTAATTGAAAAGTGATACCAAACAAACACTTATTATTCAAGTAATTGACCCCTAATAATTATATATGGATAAAATAAAGTATCATAATACAAATAATTCTTAATTCAATATTACTGAAGTTGCACTCTATAAAAATTCTTTTCATTTTTAATTAAACAATTTATAAACTCTTATATAAACTTATATATATATATATATATTGACATGTCTCTTCTTTTTAACTAATTTTATTTGTTATATAAAGCATAATATTATCCATTGTATTTATGTGTCAGGCCTTTAAATGCTTACATATCAAGATTAAGGCTTGAGAGCTGCTATATATATATATATATATATATATGTCGCGAAATATAGTTGACCTAAACAAGTTTGCACAAAGAGAAGCATTCGAGAAGCAATTTTATTACTAATTTGGATGGATATAAGAAACTAAATAGGCACCCGTTAATTTATGTTGCTCTTTTATTGATATAGCATCTAATATATAACAGCGCATTCAATTTAATTTGTGGAAAATTGAACAAATAAACTCACTATATATAAATGTACAATACTACAAATAAATTTATAATATTAACGACGACTTTCCTGTAAAATATATCAAACTCATACACAAATATAAGAACTTAGAAATAGTTGAAATGCTTATCATTCTTGTGTTTGACTTAATTATAAGTAAATTGTGATGCAGGCAAGGCATCTTATGATATGCCTCTTCTTCAATCTTATAGGCAATATCTTTATTTTGGTGTATGCTTTGTCCTATTGCTAAACGATATGGATTTGCAAAGTGCTCGACCCAATATGTTGCCAAACATAATCTTTTGCATCAAACAAAAATATTGCGAGAAATGGACAAAACTATTGCAATAACAAAAGTGAAACACCTCCAATCAAGTTTTGGGCATAATTATCATCATCATCAGTAATTAGAAACCTGTAAACGAGACACATGAATCAAAAGGCACATTTCATCTATGTCATGCTTCTATATATATACTTTATTTTCTATATAATTGCTTATGTTCAATATTATGTGGTTCATATTGTAAGTCCCCGAACTTCTCTCTAATATGAACAAGGACCTTTCACTGGTAGAAAATCCTTCTATTATAATGCCGTTAAGCAGAAAGTGCTTCTCCTTTAGAAGTCACTTTCCTGTACCAACTGACTTAGATATATGAGAGCATGTCTAATGCAGCATTATGACTATATTTACGAGCATTAATTTGGTATGCATGATTTCGCTCTTGACCTACTAGTTAGAGAACTAAGTCACCACCAACCTTCAAGACAATACCTACCTCTCACCAATTAAAATGCCAAAATGCTACTATGTTATTATTATAATAGTAATAATAAGTAAATCGCAACATCTTGGAATAAAAAAGCACGAAGCTTTTATCCTTCCGACTTTGGGGAAAGTGGAAACAAGAATACAACTCCAACCTTTTCAAAGCAGCCGCTTATACCTATCACTTTGGACTTTAAAATATTTTAGAATTACTATTCATTTAGAATTCCCACTAGCTATCTACATCATGTCTTGTATGAACTTAGAAGGAATTGAGCTTTAAATATTAAACCGATTAAAATAAATTTGAAAATTGTTTCAGATTACCGACGATCTTGCTTAAAGCTTTCGCTACATCAAAATACATCTTGATGTTGAATTAAAACTGGATTTCAGTAATTTCTTAATTATGTGTGCTAGAAAATCGTGGACTTATGTACAGAATAAAAACAAGAATCTATGTAAATCTGCGGCCCGCGCCGAATTATTGTAAGTGGAGGTCACGATTTTTGATAGAGACATGGATTGGGGGAATTAGTAGAGTTAATTGGAAGATATTAAAGGAGTTGATCTGTAAAGTGTCTTCAGCCTAAATTTCTGACGGCGAAACAGAATTATGATGCAAATACTTTAACCGTGTTGAGCCTCACGAGGCGGCCGCTGCCGCGTTGAGCCGCGTAATCAGATCGATGTAGCGTTACAAATTAAATCTACTGTGCTCCACTTCTTTGTACAACGTGATTTATCAAGTACCAACTTGCTGTAACAATCAGATTAGATACTGTAGCTTCACTAAGAGGAAATACATATATTTTATATCTTTACTAAGAGGAAATATACATGCTTTAGGGATATGTTTGTGTTAAAATTTAAATACTATCATTTAGTCATTTACCTTTATATTTATATTTTTAGTTCAAGTGATATTTTAATATCATATTATAAGCAGCTCGGTATTTAATATGTGGATACATTGGTTTATTAATTGACAAAAATTGTCCTAAAAAATACATTGTAAAATTTTGTACTGCAGTAACGCTAGACGTTTCAAGTAATTATTACAATTTTAAGTGATGATCTGGAATTCATCAATTAAATGATAAATTTTATAATTAATAAAATAATTAATTATCCGTTTCACTATCCATTGGATAAAAATTATATTACCAATTAAAATAAAAGTAGAAATACAATTTAATATTAAAAAGTTCTAGATTAAACCACAGAAGTGAGGTAAAAGGTGTTTTACACAATAAAAAATTTAATCTAATTGCAAATTGAAACTCGATAAAATTGGTTATGCTTAGATCAAAAAGACATAGATAAACTACTCTGTAAAAGTATAAATAATAAATAAATCCTAAAGCAATAAACATAAGTAAACAACGAGAGAAAATTTGTTATTGAATAAAATTCATACGAAGAACTCTTCATAGTGTAACAACTCTTCCAGTTGATACAAAAGCTATCAAAATATTTCAGTGGTAAAGAATAACTTATAACGGTAATTTAGTACCAATACTCTTAACACTCAAACATAACTATCTTAACAAGTTATCCACTCTAAGAAATTTTATCTTTAGAACTCTAAATTCTTCTTTTGTCAATAGAATTCTTAAACTATACATTCATATTATTGTAGCTCTTAAGACTAATAACAATTAGAACTTTAGAAGCCTTTTAGTTAGATTTGGTGTAATCCTTAAATGTTAGGTTTATAAAACTAGAGCTTCAGCCACTAACAATAACTAGAATTATGAAGACTTCTCAATTAAATTTAATTTAAAGTTAATGATAATGATGATTATCATGGGATTACACAGATAAAAAATCTCATTCATAAAGGAATTTAAACAATTTTTTTTCAAGAATGAGGCAAGAAAGTGTTATTATAAGTCTCAGAACCTTTTCTGTGAGGCTTGGCCTTCAAAAATGCACCATTGTAAAGTTAGATTTTGGGCTAATTTATGAACACCTACCAAAGTGGTAAGATGGCACAAGGTTGATGGATGACCTAGTGTAAATTTTAGCTTGAATGGCCTACATAGCGCTAGGTTGGCGAATGTTTTCTGTTTAGTTAAGAACTTAATTTAAATTTGACTATTTTTTGACACAAAATGAAACAACATAAAATTTTAACTTAACAAATATTATTCTTGACAAAAAAATAAGTTTGTTATAGGTTATATATAAGTTTTGAGTTCTTCAAATAATTTATTTTCTGCAACAAAACTCAAAAATATAATTGTAATCAACTACTCAAAAATAATAGTATTTAACTTGATTCTTCATGTAAACAATATATGAATTCTATTTTTATATTTAGATATAATTTTTTTACATTATGTGATTCCCTATGTCATTCTCAATAATATTTTTCTCCTCTTCTATCATTTACCATGATGACTAACTATCAGAAATCATCTAAAAATTGAACTGAAAATATCAATATGAATCATACAGCAAAATAATCTTGTTGTACTATTAAAGTAAATTATAAATTTTTATTATCATAATTTTCTAATTTGTATTATTGCTTTTAAAAATAACTAAAAGTAGAATTTCTTCGCTTCAACAATCAGCTTAATTAAGGAAATAGAATCAATTTTAAAAGTCATTTGATGTTCTTGTTCAAAACTCCTAGAATTAGAAAGCCGTTGTTTCAAGAATCGCCCATGTAAAAGTAGATGGGCTTTGTTGGCAGCTACCTTTTACAATTAACAATGCAGCCCAACCCGACTTTTTTATACCGCCGGTTATGCCAAGCGACTTAATCGTCTTGAATTGTGGTTTCTATTATGAATCTCAATTCCTCTCCAACCAACCTCTTGGTTTGTTAGTACTGAACATAAATAATAACATATTTGTTTTTAGTTTTGCTTGCATAAGTTTGGAAAAATCAATCACTAAATTTGATTTTTATTTTAGATCACTAAAAAAATTGATTATGTAACGTATGTAAGGTGAGAGATTAGCTTAATTCTTTGATTTTCTGACAATCAAATTAGAAAAGTATAGTTGCATTCTTGTCTATTATCCTCAAATATCCACCCAATGCAATCGAACACGCATTTGCTGGTTGGGTTTTTGTTCCAGTGAGTTTTACTCAATTCAAAGGAAAAAAATGAATATTTAGGTATATAAAGGATTCGTAATCCAATTAAGGAATTCATGCAATAAAATGAAAAGAAAAAGGTTATACAAAGGATAACTTTTTTTGGTTTTGAAAGAAACACAAAACACAAGACCATACAGAATTTGTAATAAGTAGAAAGAAAAGTGAAGGGAGTAGAGAAAAAGAAAAAAGCATTTGTAGCAGCACCATCAAATAAATATTCTCCTTTTAATCTTCCTTTTAATACACTCACTTAGTGATAATCTTTTTTTTTTTTTTCTTCTTTGTAGAGTCAAGAAGAATAATTTTTTAATATTGTGAACCTTTAGTAAATAAAAGTTATTTTTTTAATAATATAAAAATTAATATTAAATTACAATCTCGTATATTTTTTTGTTTGAAATTTTTATATGAAAGTTCATATTTCTTCTATGATTATTTAATTATTTAATTTTGTTGTATTTTATTTAATTTTTATTATTTATTTTTTTAAGCAACCTATACCACAGAACAAAGCTAATTTAATAAAGAGGCCTGTGAATTTAGGTTATGTTTGGTTGGAATAATGGAAAAAAAATTAAGGAGAGATAAAGGAAATAGAATGAAATGAATTCTTCCTTGTGTGATTGTACTTTGGAATTATTCATAAAAATAAATTTATTTTTTTATTAGGATATAAATACTCTTTATTTCAACTTACTAACATTTGATGAAAAAGAAATGAAAACTCATCAAAGGCTGGTAATGTTAGCCAATGGAAAGGAAATAAATATCTATATGTAATGCAAGTTAAGTTTAACAAATCAAGCATGAATGTAACCACAAAATATTTTGATATTGAGCTTTGCAAAAAAATGCTCACCCAGGAATGAATTTCATGTTTTAGCCATAAAGAAACTTATATTTAGTGTGACATGTATGTCTCTCAAAACTCGTGTTGATTGCTTAGCTAGAAAGAAACTTATGGTAATCTTTCGAAAAAGGCAAATTTTATTAAATTTACACACATGTATGCATTATGCAAATAGAACAGGTGGAGGTATTAAATAATATGGGTTTTTGCTTTGAAATCTAAAGATCATATTCTTAAGGTCTTTAAGTACTTCAATGTTAAAATAGAGAGAGAGATAAAGAGACAGCTGGAATGTGTAATTGCATACAATTATGTTAAGTATAGAAGATTATTTATGTCAAATCTCAATGCTCGAGCGGTCACTAGGTGCTAGCTAAGCATCCAACTTCTTCTTTTTTTTTTTTTTTTTTTTGAAGAGGAGGGCTCTGTTTGGCCACTCGAGAGAGAAGTCAACACAGGTCGAGTGGGAGGCTTTTGATTTTGATTATTATTCATGTAAAAATTTTAACTAGGTTAATTTGTAATGACTTTTGGACTAATTCATTAAATTCAACTTATTTATGTTATTTTATAATTCTAAAGAGTTTTGGGTCATTGTGTAATTTTAATAAAAATTTTCTATAAACCCCTCTTTTTCTCTCTTTAATCTCTTTCAGGCAAATTTCAGCCAACCTTCTGACGAAACTCTTCCCAACTTTCATTTGATGTCATTTTCAGACCACACATTCTTCTTGACATTATCATTTTATAGTTAAAACTTCGTTTCATTCAAACTCCGAATGCTTTGTGAAATTTCAATCAAAATTTTAAAATTTTTTAAATTTGATTTTTTGGCCAATTCTGATTTTCTTTTTAAAAACTAAGCATACTAGTAAATTCAATTCGATGAGTAGAACACAACCATAAAAAAGTTTAAACCTAAAAGTCACTAAATTTTTTTTTAACAAATTCATCGAAATTGCCTTTTTTGGCCAGATTTTCAACGAACTAAATGTCAAATGAAGAAATAGACTATACCATTGAACTTAAAATGTTAAAAACTCTAGGATAAGCCAAGGATCATCTCTAGAATAGTAAAATTTTTACTATTAACAACCATTAACTAGCATTGGTCGACAGGATTGACTAGTTAATCGTCAACCCTTGGTCAAAATTACATTTTCTAACCTTTCGAACATCGTTTTTGCTCCTAGAAACACTTGTTAGACTCGTTTCAATGAAAGGAATTCAATAGTAACCTCAAAAATTCTAAATGATTTTTTGAATTTAAAAAATGCGTAAATCAAAACAAACGAGATAAGGATTCCATCACTTAATTAGTTGTTTCTTTTAAAATTATAAATTTTATATATATATATATATATATTTTCATTTGTTTATGATTTTGATTATGGTATAAATGAATTTAAAATTGTTTAAAATTTATACATTTTTATGATAAAACATGTGAGTGGCATATCTTGCAACTATGGCATACTAAACTTTATTGATTAAAATGTTTTACCTTGATATTGTTTGCATTGTATAAAAATATATAAAATCTATGATTGTGATGAATAGTATGCAAGATGATTTTTATTGATTTCTTACTGTTATGCTGTCCAAATTTTTATTAATTATTATACGTTATTCGTGATAAATGCGAATGAGACGATAGAGGAAGGTTTCCATATATGGATAAGATGATAGGAAAGGGTCTCTACATATCATTAAGATAATGGGGGAGTGCCTTTTAGTATAAATGGAAAGTTAAAGAAGTGTTCCTGTGACTCGAAACCTGCAAGTTAGATTATATTATTTACAACCCCGTTGTGGCTATTTATGATGTACGTTATCTTGTACACATTTATATGGTTTTTAAAAATAATGAATGATGCATATTGTGATTATAAAATGTATATTATATATGAGTTGTAAAATTTATAAGTTTTGAATTATGAGATTTTATGAGAAAAAGTAGGCAAAACTATTTTACTAATCATGTAGACTTCAAGTAAAACTGATGTAGGTAAATGATATGTATTCCTATTAAGCATAATAATTTTGCTCACCCTTTTCTTATCCTTTCAGGTCAAACTCAAGTTGACTTAGATAGTGAAGAGTAGTTAAGGCACATGGACATATAGAGATACCTTGAGTAAGCTTGTAGCTGCTTAATTTTCGATATAACCATATTGACTTATATTGGAATTCTTTAAACTCTAAATTATGATATATTGCATGCTCTATTTGAACCATCTCAGGCAATTTTACTTTAATTTTGACCACTAAAATTTGTGTTTTTAAATGGTTTGACTTTTCAAATTTAAAAGTCACTAACCTTTACTTTAGGGCGTGACAACATTTTTGGTATCAGAATACGGTTTTAAGTTCCTCAGAGTGTGACACTTGTAAAGAGCAAGTTTTAAGGGTCAAATTTTATTATTTTAAATCTTTTAGTCCTTATGCATGACTATTGTACTAATGTTTAATGAATTATACATTGTCAGCAAAATGTCTCCCCGTAGAGGGAGCTCTTGGCCTATTACGCCAGCACAGCAACCCAATTTTAAGCAAATAGTTGTTATGTTTGAAAGTTTTAAGAATATGCTTAACTTTACGAGAATGCAAAATGATGATGTATGTAGTGTAGTGATGTTCAAGAAGTATATAAAACTGAAGTCACATACACTTGAGGGGCAACCTAATCTAATTACAATTAAAAGGTGGATCAAGGTTATTAAAAAGAAGTTTGATACTCTTGGAGTGCCACATGATTTTAGAGTAAGGTTCACTACTTATTCACTCGAAGGTACTATTGAGGAATGGTGGGATGTGATGAGAGCTCTCTATAATGTTTTCAATATGACTTAGAAGGAGTTTAAAGAGCATTTAGGAGTAACTACATCCCAAAGAGTTATCGCAATGGTATGATTATCGAACTTTACTACTAGAACAAAAAAACATGATAGTTGCTTAGTATCAAGCTAGATTCATCGAGTTGTCCCACTATACTCCACATTTAGTTATAAATCCTATGGAGAAGTGAGTGAAGTTTAGGAAGGACTGAAGCCTAAGATCAGGTCACAATTAACTACTTATTTATTTCTTAATTTTACTAAGTTAGTTTTGGTAGCCCAAATAATGGAGGCTAAACTGTGTCAAACATATATGGAGTACAAGGGCTTAAGTTCAAAAAATAAGAGTAGAAAAATTACAAAGAAAGGGAATTGCAAAATCAGAGTCCTCAAAGCAATGGTACAAGTGGTAATAGTGAGGGATCCTTAGAAAGTAGTTACTACCAACCTAACACATGCCACTCATGCAATTAACTTAATCACATAAGAAGAAACTATCTCTAAAATCAACATTAGGCTCTTATTTCTCCTAAAGGATTACAAATAAGCTAAGAAAATTCATTATCTTAAAAAGGACAAAAAAGTCATAGTAGGGCATCTCAATCTTATGGCGGTCTTGAAGGTCAAACTTTTGCTACTCAGTCATTGGGTATCATCCTAGTTATTACCCTTAATTTAGACCTTAAAGGTCAGTATTTTAACAATATCAAGGTATAGCCCAAAATTTAAGGTACACCCCAACTTTTAGAGTTTTCAAGGTACTAAAGCAGGTTTGAGTAGTAGGTACCCAAGTCAAAATTGAAAGAATCAAAGAAAAGAAAAGGCAACTGGTTAGGTCTTTTCAATGACGAGTACAAAGCCTTCTCTTAATAATATTACAATTGATGGTACAATTCTTATATTCTACACTTGAGCTAGTGTTTTATTTGATTTGGGTGCTACCCATTCATTTATATTTGTATTATTTGCTTCTATGTTAGGTTTGGAAGTTAAATCTTTAATTTCACCTTTACCCTTAAACACTGTAATAGAAGATAGTTCTAAAGTATCTTTAATTTGTAAGTCTTGTCATATGGTTGTTAGGCACTATAAGTTGATTGTTAATCTTATTGTGATACCTATGTATCAATTTAACTTGATAATTAGTATGAACTGGTTATCCTATCATCGAATGGTGATTGATTGCTATAATAAAAAAAGTCATGTTTTATAAAAAGAATAAAGAATTAGTAGTTTATTAAGTTAGTTCATATGTGGAATCACGAAGTCTTATTCTTAAATTATGTATTGATGAAAAAAAGAATCTGGAGTATTTTTAATACTTATGTATAATGAAGGGCATGTCAGTTATGAGTGGACAAACTCATTTTATATCGATAGTCAATGACTTTCTAAATGTCTTTCTTGATGAGTTACCTAGATTACCATCAGATAGAAAATTTGAGTTTTACATTGATTTAGTTCTAGGTACTTATCCAATTTTCATACCTCCATACCGTAAGTACTCACAAAATTATCATAATTGTGAAAGTAATGCCAGAATTACTAAACAAGGGATTCATACACCCTAATATTTTTTTCTTGGGAAGCTCATATGTTTGCTAAGAAAAATGATGATTCACTGAGATTATGTGTTAATTATTAACAGTTAAACTAGGTTACTATCAAGAACAAAATATCCGTTACCTCAAATTGATGAGTTATTTAACCAATGCTCTTGTAACTTTTATATATCTCATAAATAAGGTGTTTCAACCTTATTTGGATCGATTTATCATTATATTTATTAATGATATTCTAATATATTTTAAGACTCAAAAGAATCATAAGAGACATTTGGAAATCGTCTTGCAAACTTTAAGAGATAATTAGTTATTTGTTACAAGAGAGAAATGTGATTTTTGGATGACAAAAGTCAAGTTTTTAAAACATGTGATTTTCGATGATGATATATTAGTAAATCCAGCCAAGGTAGAAACTGTATTACTGTGGAAAAGGTTTAAGAATGTGTTAGTAATATGGAGCTTTCTTGAATTAGAGGATTATTATCAACATTTTGTCAGCAAAATCTCTTAAATTGCTATGTCATTAATAAGATTAATGAAAAAGAAAGTTAAGTTCATTTAGGATAACAAATGTGAAGAAGCCTTTCTAAAGTAAAAGAATAAATTGAACAGTACATTAGTATTTGCTGTGCCTAATCTCAATGAGCCATACATAATATATATAGATGCTTCAAATATTAGGTTAGAAAGTGTTCTAATGCAAAATGGTAGAGTGATAGCTTATGCATTTAGGCAGTTAAAACCTCTTGAAAAGAATTACTCTATGTATGACTTTAAGTTAACTACTATAATTTTTTCCTTGAAAATTTGAAAATACTACCTTTATAGGATCAAGTTTGAAATATACTCCAATCCAACGAGATTTGAACCTAAAATAGTGACAGTGGGTAGAATATATAAAAGATTATGACTTTACACTCTAATATCATCCCGAAAAAGCTAATGTGGCAGCCGACATTTTAAGTCAGAAAACCAATGGGATTCTAACTAGTTTGGCCTTAGAAGACTAGAAAATGTCTATTATAATTAGAGATTTTGACTTAAAATACTTAAGAATAGCCATCAAGCTTGTGCTTATAATTTAGTAGTTGTACCTTCATTTATTTAAGTTGTGAAATAAAGACAATGGCAAGATGGAGACTTAAGGGCAAAATGGAATCAACTGTGGAGTGGTAAACAATTGAATGATTAGAATATAAATTCGAATAAGTTCCTTCTTTTCAAAGAAAAGTAGGTTGTTTTAGATGATTATGAACTTAAGAATGATATCCTATTAAAAGCACATCAATCTAGGTTTTCTGTGCTCCTAAGAGGTACCAAAATGTACAAAGACCTTAAGAGGTAGTATTGGTGAAAAAGGATGAAATGTGATGTGATTAAATACGTATCTCATTGTGTGACTTATCAGCAAGTAAAGGCTTAGCATCAGACACCAACAAGGATGCTACAAGCTTTACCTATTATTGAGTAGAAATAGGACTACATTGTTATAAATTTTGTGATAAATTTATTAAGGACATACCAATGGTATGATGCAGCATAAGTAGTGGTTGATCGATTAACCAAATTTGCACAGTTTATTCTTATTAATCTTAGATATTTAAAGACAAAACTTAATAAGATATACATGGATTAGATTATCCACCTGTACAAAATTTCCTTATCTATAGTCTCTGATCAAGACCCACAGTTCATATTCAAGTTTTCGAAAAATCTATAAAATGCTTTGGTAACAGAGTTAAATTTCAGTATTACTTTTCACTCTTAAATAGGTGGTCAATTTGAGAGACTTATACAAATTCTTGAAAATACATTCAGAGCTTATATCATGGACTTTCAAGGTAGTTGGAGTGATCATTTGTCACTAGTGGCATTTACTTATAATAACAATTACCAATCTAGCATTGGCATGGTTCTTTATAAGACTCTGTATAATAGACCTTGTAGGTCTCTACTATGTTAAACTAAAGTAGATGATCATATTCCTCTTAGGCCAAAATTGATGCAGGAGACTATAAAAAAGATCCAAGTTATAAGAGATTGATTGCGAATAACTCAAAGTCGACAAAAATATTATGCTAATCAAATAAAAAAAACCATTAGAATTCAAGTGGAAGATTATGTTTTTTTTAAGGCTACATCTCTTAAAGGTATATCAAGGTTTGAATCAAAGGCAAGTTAGCACTGAGATATACAAGACCTTTTAAGGTATTTGAGAGAGTGGGTTTAGTTACGTATAAGTTGGCCTTACCATCACAAATGTCTCATATGCATAATGTATTTCATATCTCAATTTTAAAAAAAAATACCAACCCAATCCCTCTTATATTATTTCATGGATTAAGATTCTTATCTAAAAGGGTGCGACTTATAATGAAGCACCAACAAAAACATTAGACCAAAAGATCATCATTCTCCGTAAAAGAGAAATCCCTCTTGTTAAGGTGTTATGGCATTATCATAGTAGTGATGAGGCTACTTGGGAGCGCGAAGATGAAATACAAGAGAGGTATCCGTATTTGTTCAACTTCTGAGGTGGTACTACAAATTTCAAACACAAAATTTTCTTTATGGGGTGAGAATTGTCAAACATTGGCACTCAAGCAATAGGTATAAATGAATTTAAATTGTTTATAATTGATTATACATTTTTATGATAAAATATTTAGGTGATACGTCTTGCAATTATAGTGTACCGAATTTTATTGATTAAAATATTTTATCTTTTTATTATCTGCATAGTATAAAAATATATGAAATGTATGATTTTGATAAATAGTATCCAAGAGTGACTTTTATTATTTTTTTGTTGTAATGCTATCCAAATTTTTATTAAATATTATATATTATTCGTAATATACATAACTGAGACAATAGAGAAGGATCTATAAATATGGATGATACGGTGGAGAAGTGTCTTTACATATTATTAGAATGATGAAGGAGTGTTCTTGAGTATGAATAGGACGTTAAAAGAATATTCTTAAGACTCGAAACCTGTAGGTTAGATAATATTATTTATAGCTTCATTATGACTATTTATGATGTAAGTTATCTTATTTAAATTTATATGATTTTTAAAAATAATGAATGATGCATATTGTGATTATAAAATATATATTATGTATAAGTTATAAAATTTATACATGGAATTATACGAGAAAAAAAAGGTAAAACTATTTTACTAACTATGTAAACTTTAAGCAAAATCGGCATAGGTAAGTGATATGTATCCTTAGTAAGAATAATGGTTTTGCTTATCTCTTTCTTATCCTTTCAGATCAAACTCAGGTTAACCTGGATAGTAAAGAGTAGTTAAGGCACGCGGACAGATGGAGACACCTTGAGTAATTTTCGGCATGACCATGTTGACTTGTATTGGAATTCATCAAATTCTAAACAATGATATGATACATGATTTATTTGAGTCATTCGATTTTTTATTTTATTGTTTTAAGAAATTAACATGTGTTCATATTATTCTGTATAAAAATCTTATTTAATTTTATTTCATATGTTTATATTTGACTTATTTGTAAGACTCCAAGATATTTTTACCATGACTTTGACTAGTAAAACTTATATTTTTCAATGGTTTGGCCTTCTAAATTTAAAAGCCACTAAACTTTACTTTGAGGCGTGATAATTTAAGCAGTGAAAAATCTATGAAATTAGACTAAAAAAATTATCATAAAAACAACTTAAGAAAATGGTATGGAAGAGAGAGAGGATGAATAGAATGGTTATTGAACGAATAACATGCATATTCTTTAAAATCAAGCTACTTAAATACTTTAGGGGGGAGACAATGCAAATTATAATTGATTTGACTAACATTTGAGAGAATTTGAATACAAAACTTATGTTTATATGTCCACTAATATAATATCAAAGTATGATGAAAAATTTAAGTATATCTTTTTAAGCCACGATAATAAAGAATTTGGGTGTAAAATATTTTATCTAGTGGATACGAAAATCAACAGAAGTACATATAAAATTTAGAGGTTTTGAATTAAAAAAATGAACTCACACTAAAGCACACAAAACCAACAAAAACAACCAGAATCACCATATGTTCATATTTGGATGAAAGAAAACCACCCCAAAAGCAAGATCTATTAAGAGAACTTCCCTTCCTTTAAGTTGTTTTTCCCTTTCAATATGACGCGAACTTACTGCCTCTTGTGGGGGAATGAGTTGTTATAATTCAACCACATGGTTGAGAAGAGTCCATAACTATAATTTGTTCCAATATGATACAATTCATTTTGAGTTTACATGATTAGATCACATGTGCTCTCGAATATTATGAGAAGTCTTACTCTCTTGGTAAGAAATTGAACCCACTCCTTCAAAATTCAATGAAGGGGACACCCGTAGGTTAGGTAGTTTGCTGCAAGCAGACTAGGATACTCCTACTAAACATAAATTTTCAAATTTTATACATCTCTAACACTAACAAATAAAACTAATTAAACCCGCCTGTCAAACCTTGGATTTAGAACCTACAAATTGTGCCAACAGTAGTGGGGTAGCTTACTACTAGGGTAGCTGGCAATGGTCTACCAGTCTCAAAGCTTGAGCTTAAGTTTACTTGAGCCGTGAAGCTGCACAACATACTGTTTCTGAATTTTTCATTGCTGAGCGACGCAGGTAATAATGGAGCAACTTTACGGGAGGATTCGTAAGCCTTTATCTCTTTTTTCACATTCTAAAAAGTCGAGACTACGCATTTTCTTGATACACCGAACCCCTTTTCATACAGAGTTTGCCCTGTAGAACTCATTGAATAGCATGTTCGTTCTGGAAGTTGTCTAGGGCAGGCAAAGTTTATACCTACTGGCTACCGTCCAGTATTTAAAGGTGTACACTGACAACTGAGTTTTTACTTTTATAAACTGTTTAGGGTTTGTGGTCTTTATTTCTCCATATTATTGCTTATTAAATTGAGATAATTAACTAATAATTTCCCTGGCATCGGCACTATTTGAATGCCAGTATTTACTTGGCTTTGAAACTTAATTGAGATTAATATGAACTAATTAATTGATAAGAAAATTTATGAGTTCACTATTGAGGAATGGCTGATGTTAAACCTTTTGAATTGAGCTAAAATATTCAGGTTCAGACTAGGATGTCCAAACAGATCGGCATGTCTCAGCTGTTGGGCGCAAAAATTTGGCCTTACTCAAGCTATACGATTGGGATGATCCTAGCCAGCAGGCCCAAATAAAATATGGGAGTTGCTTTATACATGCATTACATTCTTGATAATTTAAAATCATATTTGGCATAATTCATTAAGGCCATGTTAATTAAAACATATATAAAAATGCATTACGAATTTTTTAAAATGTAACAGTCTAATACCTTATAAAAGTTATAACTCATTATGAATTATATGGATTTTATTATATAACTCTCTTAAAATTTATAATAATTTTATTTTATAGTAAGCTTTATAAAAAATCGCACATGTGTCCTTTATAATCTTAAATTGACTAATTAAAATATAAATATATTCTTGATTTGTTATTTTTTATATATAAAATCATATACTTTACCATATTTAATTTTTAGAGTTTATTAGATATATTTTATAAAATAAAGAAAATAATATTTATCTAAAAAAATTTAATCACATGTGTGTGTCTATATATATACACACATATATTAATTCTTTAATAAATTAATTTAAAATTATTTACTACTACATATAATATTTATAATTTATATTAAAAAAATTAATTTTATTATATAGTGTTAATTAATAATTATAAAATATTCTAATTTTTATTATATAGAGTATTTGTATACTACAATAATCATATTGTAAAATTTTAAGAGTTTAATATAAATTATTATTTCAATAATATGATAATATATTATAAGATTTATTTTAAATGAATTAAAATTTATATTGTTAAATGTTTAGAATATATTTAGTGTCCAACATAAATAAATTCAAGAATAATAAATAAATAAATAAGAATGAGTAAATTAGAGTTTTAATTATAAAAAATAAATAAATTAAGAATATATTTATCTTTTAATTGGTTTAAAGTTAGAGGGAAGGTAAATATAACCTTCTACAATACTTGGTACAAAATGAAATTATCCCAAATTTCAAGGGAGATATTTGATAAAACTCTTGAATTATATTTAAAATAAATATTCCATATAAATTTTGACTACTTTACACATTACGCATTCTTTATTAAATTCTTATCATGTATACTTCTTAATCCATTATCAGAAATTATACCAATATTAAGAAAATTCATAAAAATAAAAAAAAAAATTAATAATGTAACAAAAGGACCTAAAAACCTTCTATATTCATATACAATCATGTGAAACATGATAAATATAATTGAAAATTCACTTATTAGACATAAAGATTTTAAGTATTGTATTAAAATTTATATTTTTAAATTTCAACTCCTACTTCGAAGTTTTAATTTAAATTTTCAATTTATGTATTAGAATTTTTAGATTTTATATTATCATTAAATATCACATTAAAAGTAATATAATCTTGTCCATAAAATTAAATTTTAAAATTAATAAATAACATGTAACATATTATCATATAATAAGATTGAATTGGATCTTCTTTTAGTATTTTAGATCCTTAATTCATTTTTATTTATTAAAAATTTAAAAAAATATAAAAAAATTAGTTGGTATTATTGTGGTTTACAAACTACTTTATTATTGCTATGCTGAATAATTTACTTTTTAAAAAATAATTTGATTTTTCATATATCATAATTATATAAATATTAAATGAAAGAAAAAAATTCCAATATTCGAATTATATTTGAATTAGCTAGCTCTCTAAGAGAATGACACCTGTCCACATATGATGAGATTTGATGACATTTATACTTTAGCCCATAAAAATAAAAGGAGACAAGTCTTCAATCCAAATCACTACTTAAATCAAATCACCAACTTTCTTATGCTTAATGATTAAGCTTTTGAAGCTTGACAACTCACTCCAATTCCCATATTTCGATGAGACAACTTTTAAATACAATCAACCGAAAAAGCTTAATTTGCTTGGTTGGCATCGATCGCAAACCCTAGTTTAGCTTTAGGTATCTCTTTCTTTCTACCATCCCCTCTTCTTCTTCCATTTTGTGTTCCGCCCAGCTATCAAATCTCCTTTGACTCCGAGCACATATTCGTAACTAAAGCAAATGAAATCAAATGACATATTTATTAATAAATTTCCCTAGTTTGAATAGTAATAAATATAGAATCATGTTACAATAGTTATACCGTATTTTAGGAAAATTTAGCTCTTTTTCAAAGAAGGATTTGCATCTTTATTTAAGGAGATTTTCTAACTTATTTCTTAGTATAGTAAGACCTCTTTATACTAATATTTTATGTAGAAATAATTTTTATATAGTTATAACAAAAATTATAATTCTAATTTAGATCAATTATAAATAAGAATAACTTTACATTATAATAAATTATAATTTTTCAAAATTTTGTTTGAAGGAATTTATCTTTATATAGTAATCATTATCTATATATTATAAAAATATATATACTATGTCACATTAAAAAAAAAAAAAAGAGATAAAATATTATTTTTAAAGTTATTTAGGACAATAATTTATGCTCCAAAATTGTTACCATATTTTATCTTTTTGAAACTATGCTAACATCTTTTATAAATATGTATCTATTAGATTTGGCATACTTCATTAATTAATTATTAAAATAGTGCATAATTTACTTTTATCTCATTGACACTAAGAAAAACTAAGACAAAACAATATTTTTTGTAATTATCCTCTATTAATTTATAACTATTGTTTTTGTAATTATCCTTTGTTAACTTATAATACTTTTATAGTAATAAAATTAGTTTGGTCTTAACATTATGATTTTAAAGAAGTTTTACTGTACTGCTTTCCTAAAGGTATTAACTTATTCAAGAAATAATTCAAGTTAAATTAGGAAATAAGTTAACTAGTTCAAAGACAAATTTGAGTTTGTGTGTGTGTGTGTATTCAAGATATGAGATAAGTAAGAGAGAAGGGAGAAGTGATGTGAAGGGTTACACAATGGATGCTCTCAATCGTGATGCAAACTCTTATGATATGTGTTAACCAATTATAATGGACTTTCCTCTCATTCGTGGATTTGTGTTAACCAACTACAGCGAATTTCTTTTTTATCCGCCAATGTAATTCAATAACTCCATGAATTTAACTCAATAACGCTTGTAATTTATATTAACCAATTACAGTAAATTTCTCTCTCATTCGTGGACCTAACTCGATTTAGGATGAACCACATTTTAGTGTTAATCAATTTTGGTGTATTATTTACATTTTTGCGTGCACCTCAAAAGAAATAATTCTTTTATTGGTATCTGTACATTTGAATATCTTAACTCTAATGTAAATGATATCCACGATACAATTATTGATAATATTGTTTAGCTAATAAACTAATCAGTAATGGTGTGGAGAGGATGAATTTGTATGCTTACAATAGGATTATTAATATTATTTGATGCGATATAATATAGACTTTCATTGCATTATTTTCTATTTTTATTTTTTGAAGATTTCATTCTTCTTATTTAGAATTAAGTAATTCTTCTTATTTATAATCTATGTTAACTAATTATAATAAATTTATCTCTCATTCGTGGATCTGTACTAACCAATTATAGTAAATTTTAGATGAATCACGTTAAATTATTGCATCTTTATGTGTGCTATGATTTATTTCATACGTTATCAATTTTGATGTTTTATTTACACCATTTCACGTTGATGAGAATCAACAATAAGAAATTTATAAAAAAAAATTTGTACGTACAAATTAGACTAATTATCATAACAATAGTGAAGATCAAAATGACTAGATTAATTCAAACAATATAAGTTAAACAAGATTTAGGATCTATATCAAAGATGAAATCAAGTATAAAATTAAATTTAAAAACTATCAAAAACTTACCAATGTGATTCAAGCAAGTGAAAAGGATGCCTAACATGTCCGAGATATGAAATTAAATTTTTATTAAATTTTTATATTATTTTCTTTTTCTAATATATTTAGGAAGGTCACAAAAACATATATTTTAATTAATTATTATTCTTATTTATTTTGAAACTTTTATTTTAATTATTTTAAATTAAAATTTTTACTCATAACTATTTTAAATTTTAATTATAAACTTTATACAAAGAGTTTAAACAATATTATAAAGAGAGAATGAATTTTACTCAATTAAAATTATAAAAATTAATATTTTCTTTAATTTTTTAGAAAATTTTGTAAATTTATCAAAAAAAAATTTTTGCAGTGACCAAATCTTTTCTTATATTATGAATTTATAATTAGTAAATCATAAAGTCAAGGTTTTTTAATTTAAATTTTGACATTTTTAAAACTTGAATTTTAATTTAAATTGTTGGGTTTCAAGATATTTTTAAAATTCATACTATGTGTTCACATAAACAGAAATAACTTTTTTATTGGTATTTATACATTTGAATTTTTTAGTCATAATTTAAATGGCATCCATGTTATAATTATTGATAATATTATTTAGCTAATAAACTAATCGGTAATGGCGTGGAGAGGATGAATTTGTATGCTTACAATAGGATGTTTAACATTATTTTATGTGATATAATATAGACTTTCATTGCATTACTTTTATTTTTATATTTTAAAAGATTTCATTCTTCTTATTTATAATTGAGCAATTCCCTTGTCTTTTGATGGGTTTCACTTTCATGCATTTGGGTCCCATTGTTTATCATGGTAAATTGGTCCTACATTGGATCTCGATGTATCCAAATTTCTAATCCCCGGATTGTGACATCCATTACTTCATCAAAGCCAACAGTGCAGCTGTAATTTCATTCATTTCGAACGGTGAAGAGTACTAAAGACCGAAGGCTACTTAATTAATTAATTAATTATGTATGTGTTCATTCATCAATAGGCTGTAATTAATTTGAATTGGTGACACATTCTTTTAATCAAATTAATTATAAGCATTAGCTTTGTAGTCACTAGCTATATACTCCTTTTCGGTGGACCCTTTATTATGATATTTGAGCAAATTTTGCGCCATCATTTATCCATGTATGCCATCAAATACTTCGCATATTTATATACTTAATTTATATGCATATTTTATAATTGCTATATATATATATATATATATACACACACAATCATTGGTTAATTGGGCTGAATTAACTCCGAATTCTTTTAGAAAAAAAAAATTATTATCATTATTTCACAACTAAAGTAGAGTCACGTGCATAAAAACTATTTTAAATTAAATTTTGAATTAGTAGGGTACTTTAGGTATTTATATAATTATTTTTTTAATTAATTTTAAAAGTAAATAATTAAAGTTTTTGATATTGTTTGATCATAAATGTTGATCAAAAATATTTTTATTTATCTTTAATAACTACCAATTTAATTTTTTGACAATATTAAATTCAAAGTCAGCAGGTATTTAAATTTTAATTAGAAAGAAATTTCTCAATTTTGTTAACGTTGTTCTCAGTTATGAATCACATCATTCAGCTAGTTCCTTCAACAATTGCCTAAATAAAGCAGTTCACGAGATCCTCATAAGAAGCTTAATTGCAATAGTAACTCTTCAACTCTTCTTTGAACAATCTAATTAAGTAAATTTTTTTTATAGTTATAATATTGAGACTAAATTAATTTTATTATTATGAAAATTTATAATTTAATAGAGATATAATATAAATGTCTTTCTCAATTATTCAAACGAAGCAGCAAGTAGTTTATATTTTAATTGCAAAAAATATATATATATTGTTACAATTAGATATAAGGAAGAAGGAGATAATTATGAGAATGATAATACGAAAATATAAATTTATGTACTAAAAAACTATAAACATGTTTAAAAAGCAAGAAATATTTTAGCTCCAATAAAAAAATGTCCATGTTAGTAAGTAGCAATGTATTCGTAAATTTAAAGATATAATAACAATCTTATATAATTTAAAAAAATATATTTTATACTATTTTTTTTTTAACATAACATAATACATATTTTTTTTATAATATATAAATAATTATTATTACGTAAAAATAAATTTTAATTTAGAATAATTATAATTTATTATTGTGTAGAATTTATTTTTATTTATAATTAATATAAATTAAAATAACCCATATAAGTTTAAAAAAGACCATTTTTAATAATTAAATTTACCAACCATGTCAAGTTAAAGAGATTCTAACGCCAACCAAAAAAGAAAATAGAAAATTTTAATAAGTAAATTAACAACACCAATTGATCAATCAAACCCAGTCTTTGATTGATAATGATTGTAAACAAAAGTCAACCACTCGTTGGTTGGCTGTCCACATTTTAAAAGATAGAAAGTCGATTTGATGTTGATTTATTCTTATATTTATATTTTAAATGATAAAATTTTAAATATTAGGGAAGATAGAATAATTACAATCCATGTCAATTACATTCTTCATTATCAACGGTAAAAATAAATAAATAGCATCTAAACATTCATGTGTTACATGCCATAAGTAACATGTTATCACTCACTATTGCATTTTTAGTAAAACAAACGATCTGTCTGAATATTCAAATACATGAAATGAATTTCCAACTTGCAATTGAATATTTACATAAAATTTTCACAATTTAAACTTATTAACGTCGAACTATTTCAAATTTGTTCTTCAGCCGGCACGGAATTATGATAATTGAACAATGGATGCAACAAATGGACATGCTCTTGAAATCTAAAAGTAAAATAATCATTAGAATTAGAAAAGAAAAAGGAAAAAGAAGAACTACTTTTGTATTTTAAATATTGTGTAACATTTTCTTTTGAGAGATTACATTTTGAAATTGGGTAATGAGATATCAATCAATAAAGAATTTCTTTACCAAAATAAAATAAAATTTTCTTTTCTTTTTTAATCATAAAAACCAATTGTCTTTTTCTCTCAACACATCACGTCCGTCCACCCCATCATTAGAAATCGGGACAAAAAAAAACATTATAGCCCTGGCCCAGCTACATAGGTGGACCCCAAATACCCAAATTTGTCCCAGACAAAAGCCGTTCCTTCCTCCATTCACCAAAGCAAGCAACCCCCCAAACCCTAATCGTACATAGAAAACCAATCCGTCTGCATCATGATTTGCCAGGTCATCGCGCTAGACCACCACTAGTCCCGTGGCTGCCGCAGCACCTGATCGGCGAGAGTTATGTCATCCCCGTGCGTGCCTTTACTTATTTTGTATTTTCTTTTAATTTTTTTTTAATTTTCTGGGCATGGATATTGCATGGATGGAACGTTCTGCTACTTCAACAGCAAGCTATCAGATCTGAGCTCTGACCCACTTCCTAGTCTCCGTAAATTTCAGAAAACTCAGAAAAACACTGAGATTCTCCTGTTCAGTTTCTGAATGTATGTATGTACGTATCCAATTCATCATTTTCGACTCAATTTTTACAATTGCTAGGCTACTGCTCCAACATTTTGCAATATTAAACTCTCACATTATATATATGTTTGTGTGTGTGTGTGTGTGTGTGTGTGTGTGTGTGTGTGTGATGATACGATACACCAGTTGTATCATATAACACTCTCGAAAATTCTTCCATTTCCTACATTTTTTGCGACCGTATAATATAGTCACGACTTTGTAACATGCCTTGTATATACAGTATTATGCTCCTTGACGATATAATATTGCTGGTAACTCAACTGGCGAATTAGTGCTGAAGAATGATAAAGGTATGTGAGTCATAACTTATATATAGTACGTAAATTTACAAATGGCTTCGGTCCCTTTGTGAATTCATGCAGTAAATTTTCTAGTTTTCGAATAGTTCGATCTGGTGGGTGTTAATTTACCGTATGAAATGTAAACCATGGCTAGGGTTGCTGATAACCGCAGAGAAAACCGGTTGAGGTTGATGTACTCTTTGAAATTAAAGATTAAAGGGCTGACTCTTCGTGGGGATCGGATAGATCGAGAAGCATGCAGACAATTTAACTAACATATTATATTTGACTCTTTTCAACCAAGATTTGTATTCTAAGAGGTTTGTCTATTATTTATTAGTGTATTTTAGTAAAATTCTAATTTTACAGATTAGTTAATTTATTTATAAGATTTTATTTATTCAAAGTAGAATTTAACTTGTAGTAAAAAATAAAAATAAAAATATATTACTACTCTATACATGAGAGTTGATGTTTACTATTAAAATTTAATTTATCAAAAAAAATTTAGAAATAAATTTATAATAACTTTTTTATAAAATCTCACTTTTATTATGACTATTGTCAGTTCTTTATTTATTTTAATGCAATGTTATATTATTTTAAATTAAATAAATAATTCTATAAATTATTTGAGATAAATGTTAAGATTTACTGATATAATAAATTTTTCTTTCGTCATCCTCAACGATCATAAGTTTTCTTTCTTCATCTTTGACATTTGTGGTTTTTCTTCAATTAGGAGTTTTCTACCGAACATTTTGTGTTGTATTATTGATATTTTTTTATTTATATATTTATTTTTAATTTAATCAATAGATTAGTTCTAAGACATCTAAAGTAGAATTTAAAAATTCCAACACATATATGCTTGATTTGGCCTTACCAATTTCGGAAGTTTTCGCATGTCCCTCACAACACAATCAAGGTTCATTTTTAGCAAATAAAGATTGTTGATTAATAATTAATAACAAATAATATATTAAAAAAAATTTAAATGTTAATTAGAGAGAACCATAATTTCTCACAACAATGCATATTGAATTTTTTATTTTGTCATTAGAGAAAACATCTTCTTTTTTTTTTCTACAATAGTTAATATAACATCATAACTATTAAAATTTTGTTCAAGATTGTGGTACTATGTTGTGCTCTGGAATGCCAAAGTAAAATATTTGGTGCACAGCGAACAATTTATGGTAGAAACTATTTGTTTTTTATGTTTTCTTTTATTTGATATCAAATTATTTTGCATGATAACAACTATAGTTTTTAAGTCATAATATCTCAATATTAAATAAAATCTAACACAAACAAAATTAGAAAAGTTGCTTAGCTATATAAAATTTACTAACATAAATATTTGAACAAATTTTTTAAAGCTCATTTTCTCCCTTATTATTTTTTAACTTGAAATTTAAATCATTCATGTGTTTTTCTTTTCTTTAATTCAAATATTTGTGAAATATTTGAATTCGAAGGTGAAAAATACCAAATGTGTGAGAATACTAAATGTTAATTTTTCTCTTAGGCTAAATAGGAAGAAAAATAGCATATTTATGTGTGTGTGTGTGTGTGTGTGTGTGTGTGTATTAATGATTAAATTAATATTCTGTTAATGTGTAAAGTATTTTGCAGAGTCTCCACATAATCAAGCATTTAAAAACATTTCTTTAATATAGTATTTATTGTGCATTCTTCTTTAAAATCGTAGACTAGTTATAAACCTTAAATTTTTTTATTTTTTTTTTTTTACAAAATTTAGAAATAAATGTCAAATATAAATTATTTATGATGGTAAGATACTATAAATTTAATCTCAATAGTTAAAAATGTATTATTATAACAATCTAAAATTAGTGTCAAAAGGATGCCAGGAATCATATCCCCTTTTTACATAATAACAAAAGTCTTATAAATACTGGATACAAATACTACACATCTTAATTTCTAACGAAATTAACAAGAAGAAAAGAAATAACTGGAGAAAGTTTGTCCAATTTAGGGTTTACAAAAAGCACCGTAATCACATGGCCCATTAAAAAGAGCGAAAAAAGCACTGTAGCATATTAAATGAAAAAGTAGGTCGTAGTTGTACAAAGAGTGCACTAGTTGTGTGGTACGGCTGCATGCATCACCATCAATTACTTGTAATCACATGGCCTTGACAATTATTTCATTTGTCAGTAGCTAGCGCACGTTGACTTAGCGGGCTCTACCTTAAAGATAATGCTGACCATGGTGACAAAAACATTCTTCAATTTTTCATGTTCTTTTATTTATATTAAAGTAATAATACACTATATTATTCAAATCGTGCCTAAAATTGACCACAAATCGATTAACTAGATTAGTTTGAAAATTTGTTAGTTAAGTTTTAGTTTGGAAAAGCTAAACTCAAACTAATGAGGGTCAAACTCAAAAGAATTCCGTAGTTGCTTTCGACTCTGTCTAAATGCAAAGTTAAACCAATTCAATATATTGTAATCTCAAATTTTTTTTAATGCTAGGTAATCTATTCTTATAATAAATTAATAATTAATTATTTAAATTTTAATATGTTAAATTTGGTTATAAATTTACTGTAATTTTATAGTTATAATTACTTCGGTTTCAATTCTATTTTGTTCATACAAGTTAAAGAATATTATAAATTTTACAATTTATTTTATTTGAATAAATATTTTTATTTTTATTATTTTTATAAGTATAAAGTGCTCATTTATATTTAATTAATATAACAATTCAAAAGGTTCCATAACACTTAAATTTAAATTAGTCTCAAATTATATTTTTAAATTTTTATAAATTTTAAAATTAAACTGATCTAAATCAAGAAATTTGATTTGAATTATTTTTATTTATTATATTTTTTCAATTCAAATCATTTGCTTTGGATCAATTTTAAATTTTAACTAAATCTATTCAAATGGGCAATATCCATTCTATTGTACAAACAATGCTAGGGTCTGTACGTGAATTGTACAACTTTTACTTTTTCTCAACTCTTACCTTGCATTTTTTTTTTTTTTCATTTTTATTCTTTTAACTTGTTAAACAATGGTGTCTAGAAATTTGACTTTATTCAATTGATTTTCTCTTCTTCGTTTTGGAGCAAATATATAGATACAATTACATCTTAGAAATAGGAAATAATCATATCATAAGGGAACTATAAATTCCTATATTAATATACAAAATCAAATCCCTATAATTACGAAATCAATTCCTATAATCACAACATATGGACAACTCATGTCAACACTCCCCCTCAAGTTAGAGCATAAATATTGATCATGCCCAACTTGTATAATATCTAGATCTAACTTCTCCTTAATGAAATGACAATCAACTTCAACATATTTTGTGCAGTCATGTTTTATAGGATTCTGTGCAATTTTAATAGCTGCCTTATTATCACAATGAAGATTCATAGGTTCTATATATTCAATCCCCAAATCTTTTAAAACACTCTTAATCTATAACAATTCACATACACCATAAGCCATACCTCATAATTCAGCTTCAGCACTTGATCATGCAATAACATTCTATTTCTTGCTCTTCCAAGTAACGAGATTACCTTCCATAAAAGTAAAATAACCAGACGTGGATTTTCTAATTGCCTAATCACCTACCTAATCGACATTTATGTATCCTTCAGTGTTAAAGACATTATTTTTTGAAAACAGTAAGCCTATTTCTAAAATACTTTTCAAGTATCTTAGAATTCAGTATATTACATCCATATGTTCTTTACTTGATACATACATAAAATGACTTATGATGCTCACAACATATGCGACGAAATTTCACATTGAATAAAAAAAGGGATATTCTTAGGTTTTAATAAGGGTGAGTTCTGTATATCCGATTGGACATGTCTTTTGGAAATAATGAAATAGCCTAGTGCATAACAAGTGGTATTAAAGTCAAATCCATTTTAATTTTAACATGTCAACCAAGTACCCATGCATACTGAATATATTCATAAAAGGTCCATAAGTCTCAAGATAAAGTAGGAGGGGCATGCAAAGAATTCCATTATGATGAAGGCATCACAAGATTAGGTGAAAAAAAATGTGATGAAATCCCACATTAAATAGAAAATGAGCATTCTTGGCCTTTATAAAGGTGGATTCTATATACCCCATTGGACATGTCTTTTAGGGAAAAAATAATGGCTCAATTCGTAACTATAAACTATATCCAACCTTAAATGTGATAAATAGATTAACCTTTCAACCAACCGTTGATAACAAACCATATTTGTTGGAGCTTGATTTGGAAAAATTCCAAGCTTGTGATTCATTTCTATGAGCATTACTGCTAGTTTGCAAGCAAGCATTCTAGTTTCAATTAAAAGATCTAGAACATATTTTATTGTGAAAGAAATATCTCTCAATCTAATCTTGCTATTTCGATTCCTAAGAAATATTTAAGTTGTACTAAATTTTTCGTTTTAAACTCAGTAGCCAAATATTCCTATAACAACTTCATTTCCTCTGGATTATCTCCCGTCAAGACCATATCATTCACATACATAATTAAAGTTGTTACCTTCCTTACTCTATGCTTTATAATAAAGTATGATCTAAATTACTTTGCATATAACCAAATGCCCTCATTGCAGAAAAGAACCTTCCATACCAAGTTCTAGGTGATTGTTTAAACCTATACAATGATTTCTTCAATTTACAAACTTTGTTTTTACTCAAAGAACCACATTTCACTCATGATGGCAGCTCTATATGTACACTTCCTCTTCTAACTTCCTATTAAAAAACTTGTTCTTAACATCAAATTATTACAAATGCCGCTCTCATTTTATTGACATAGATATGAGAATACGAATTATGTCAAGCTTAGCTACTGGTGTAAAAGTCTCTTGGTAATTGGCCTCATACCTTTATGTATACCTCTTTACAATCAACCTCACTTTATATCTATTAATACTTTCATATGTTCTAAGTTTCATAATAAACACTCATTTACATCTAATTGTTTTCTTTCCTTCAGGTAATGAAATGAGTTTCCAGATAGAATTCTTTTGCAACGCTTCTATTTCTTCATTCATTACCTTAGTCTATTTAGGATTTGCCAAAGTATCCTGCACACTACTAAGAATAGATACGTTGAACAATTGATTAATAGTTAATGCATATAATTCGGACAATTTATAAGTAAAGATATAATTATTAATTAGGTATTTGACATTGGATTTAAGATTATATTCATATTGTTTCTTTGATATGCCCTTACTCATTCTTTATAGGTACCGTAGAGCTAAATTTTCAAGATAAATAAGAAATTCATCATATATAATATTTATGTCACTAAAAACATCAGATATGGCATTTGGGATTACTTGAGGATTAACATTTAGACTTGATTCTTCAATTAATAGTGTTAACTTAAGCAACTCTATATTTATTGATGACTCTAACTGATTCTCAGAATAAACTAACAACTCATGACTACTATCAAAATTTTGTTGACCAATTCTTCCAAGCTTTTCATTTACTTCTTATAATTCTAAAAGCTCATATCTTCTACATATTTCTTTCACTAGAATTCTACTCATGAATGAAAGGTGTTACAACTTTCTCTAAATAATACGATTCTAATTCACGAAAGGAAAAGTCCAAGGTCACATGTAATTGTCAAGTTTGAGGATCATAACACCTATATCCTTTCTGAAAATCTAAATAGGTAATATAACACATCGTTTTGCATATGGATTAAGTTTAATTCACAAGGCCTTAGGAATGTGAACATATACTATACAACCAAAGATTCTAGGTTCAAGATTTGTTAGATAGGGAGCTGAAAGTAAAGACTGCATTTTTTGTTAAGGGTTTTAAAAATCTATCACTTGAAAGAATGACTGATTTATTAAATATACCATAAATTTTACAATTTCTCCCTAATATAACCTAAACATGTACATGCTACATAGAGAGAGGCTCGAACCACTTCCAGCATTTGTCTATTCTTTCTTTTCGCTAAGCCATTTTGTTACGGAGTATAGGTGCAAGAAGTTTAATGTCGAATCCCAAGTTGGTTTAGAAACTTTCCAAAAGATGTATCTAAGAACTCCATGGCATTATCAGTTTGCTAAACAAGAATTTGTTTCTAATATTGCGTGCCCACTATACTCTATAATTCTTGGAACGCTGTACAAACATCACTTTATTTGTAAAACAAAGACACCCAAGTCATTCTTGTACATTCATCAATAAATGTAACAAAATACTTGCATTACAAATAGAAAAAAGTTTTGTATATCCCAATACATCAGAATGTATAACAACAAAAGGTTCTGAACTTTTGTTCAAATTGAGTAAATAAAAAATATGATGGCTTTTAGCCAGTTCACAAACATAATAATGAAAATTTGAATTATTTAATACTAAAAAAGATGTAGTTTTAATTTTCTAAAAGAAAGATGTCTTAATCGTTGGTGCCATAACCATATAAAGATGTCTCAACTATTGGTGCCATAACCATATAAAGATGTCTCAACTATTGGTGCCATAACCATATAGTTGCTTAAGCTTTCTCTTCACTATTAGTTTGATATGCATAACTAAATTTTTGTCATTCATTCTCTATTAGTTCCAAACAATAGAGTTTGCCTCATTTAACATTATAACCAAAAATCTTTTAAGTCATAACATCCTAAAAAACACAAAATAAAAGCTAAAAAGTTATAGTGTAAGCAAGCGTAAAAGTAATTTGACCGACTATCAAAAGATTATATTTAAGGGATAGGGCAACTAGGACTAAATTTAACGTGAGGGTTTTAGACAAGATGATAAATCCTCCTCCAATAATAAAAGAAGTACTACCATTAGCTATGGATATAACAGATTAGGAAGATGGATGAATGGATTGTAACTAACTAGAATCTCTAATCATATGATCAGATGCATTTGTATCAATAATCCAAGTACCTTTTTTAGAAGTTATAAAGAATGCATTTGTCTTACCAACAATATTTGGGTAAGTAACGTTTGCCATAGGTTGCGATTTCACCTTAATATTTAAATGGGCTTCGTTCATCACCATAGCTTTCCCTATAATCTTCATTCTTAGTTTTTTTGAAAATTTTTATCATTCAGGATGGCCAATGATTCATAATATCGCTGTTTCGTATGACCCAATTCACCACAATAACTACATACATGATTATTAGACTTTTCTATTGATTGATTTTTGTAATTTTTTGTCAAGCCAAATGATGATCCTTGTGAAGGTTGATTTGCCATCTTGAACCAAATGATGATCCTTGTCAAGGTTGATTTGCCATCATACCCAAATGCTCAAAGATTGAGCGAAAGCTCTATATTATCTATCTTTATTGATATTCCCTCCTCACACATACACATGTGCTCTCCAAATCAAGTTTTGGATCTTTGCGTAAGATTTCTCCACAAACTTGATCAAACTCATAATTAAGTTTACTTATAAAAATATGAAATCAAAGCCTAACCATTGTTGAATGTAACTAGATTACTCTTTCAACTATTCTTTTCCAAGAGTTAAATCCTGTAAATAGTGACAAACTCATTGTAGTATGTTGATAATGACCATACATCTTGTTTGGTAAAAAAGAATTTTTTATTCAATTTAAATAGATAGATTTCGTCCGATTCATCAAAAAAGGTTTTCGACATAGCCTCCCATATTTCCTTGGTTGTGGAAAGATAAATAAATCTCTGCATCAGTAATGGACTCAAGTCGATAAACCAACTTTTTACTCTTTAATTTTTAGTAATCCACGTTGCAAAAATAGAATCTACAAAAGCAAGTTTTTTTGTTTCTTTGGTAAGGTACCCAACTTTTGTTGTGAATGCAATCTCAACCTTGAAGAAATCTTATCCCACGATCAAGAACTTAGAATAGAAAATTTATATGTATATTAATGTTAAAAAATAATTAACAGAAAAAAGGATGAAAAAAAACAAACAGAAGAATTAGAATAAATCTTCAGGATACTAGAATCTGAAAATTTTATTGAGTAATCAAAGAATTTGACATAGCCTCTAAAGAAAAAATAGAGGAACAATGGCACAGTTTTCTTTTTGTCACTCTACCCTTTATTTTCTTCCCTTTTTTCTTCTATTCTTCTTATTTCTTAACTGGCTACAGTATTACTTTTATATATATATATATATATAGTTCAACTACCTTCTGTTATCAACTACTTATCATTCAAGTGTCAATAATAGGAAAAAAAAAATAATAATCCCTTCTTTTCTTGCCACGTCAACTCCCTTCAATTGCCTGACAACTTACTTAATAGTTTCATTGTGAATTCTGAATCACAATTCACAATCTCCACCTTAATTCATAATTCAAACTGAATCAAACTAACATCTTTCTAAAAAAGAATATCAACTTAAATAGATGAATCACTATTTATACTAACATGCCTATAAACACTGATACATCTTCAACTTCTTGAACATAAAATTTCATGTAGACCACATGTTTAACAACTTCAAATAATGCTCGAATTTTGATATTGGGACTGGTTTAATGAGTCTATCAGTAAGATTGTCTGAAGTACTCAACTTTTACAACTTAACAACTCCTTTCATGATTATTTCTCTAATAAAATGTAACCTTACATCAATATGCTTCGTCCTTTCATGAAACATCTGATGTTTTGTAAATTGTATGACACTTTATCTGTCACAATGAATAACAACATCCTCTTATTTAACTCCCAGCTCATCTATAATGTCTTTAAGCCACAAACCTACTTTAATTGACTCTATCAAAGCCATATACTCTACTTCTCTTGTGGAGAAAGCAACAACAGGTTGAAGAGAAGCTTTCTAGATTACAGTATAATTTAACAAAATGAAAGCATACCCTAATATTAATCTACTTCAATCCAAATCTATAGCATAATTTGCATTTGTAAAACCAATTAGAACATTTGAACTTGTACCAGACCTTATATATTCTAAATAACGGCCAATACTTTCTTTCACATATTTCAGTATCTACATTAAAGCTTCCCAGTGTGACTTTCTTAGTTTTCCCATAAACCTACTTACAACACTCCAAAAAAGAGCTAAGTCGGGCCTGATGCATACCATTGCATACATGAGACATCCAACTAGATTTGCATAGGGCCTTGACTTCATATATTCAACTTTCTTTTCGTCTTTAGGTGATTGTTCTCTTGATAGTTTAAGATGTGGAGTTAAAAGAACATTAACAAGTTTAGCTTATAATATCTCAAACGTTTGTAGTACCTTGGCTAAATAATACTCTTAAGAAAGTATGAGCATACCTTCCTTCCTGTTTTAATAATCTCAATTCTTAGAATTTTTTTGCGCAAAGCCTAACTTTTTTATTTTAAATGTAGAACTCATTTGAAACTTCAACTCTAAAATTCTATTCTTACTCTTCCCAGCAATAAGCATATCACTAACATAGATTAGCAAGTATACTATTTCATTTAGAGTTCTCCCTTTGAAGTACATACAATTATTGTAGGCACTCATTGAATATCCATTCTTCATCATGAAATTATCAAATTTTAAATTTCATTGTCTAAGAGATTGCTTAAGTCCATATAGAGATTTTTTTTTTTTAACAAACAAACAAACATGACTCACATTCCCTCTTTAACAAAAACCTTCAGTTTGAGCCATATAAATTTCTTCTTTTAGATCTCCAAGTAGAAAGACAGTCCTCACATCCATTTGTTCTAAGTCTAAGTTAAAAACAGAAATTAAAGCTAGCAGGATTCTAATATAAGTGTGTCTAATAATAGGTGGAAAAACTTTTGTGAAGTTTACAGCTTCTATTTGTGTAAATCCTTTGCCACTAATCTAACTTTATATTTAATGGATCCAAAACCTGTAACATCTTCCTTCTTCTTAAAAATCCATTTATTCTTAACAACTCTTCTATTTTCAGGTCTTGAAACAAGTATCCATGTTTTGTTTTTCACCAAAGATATCATTTCCTCATTCATGGCCTTAGCCCATTGCTGAGAATCGAGTCCTTTCAGAGCTTCATTCACAAATTTAGGTTTTGTATTATCTTAAATCATTAGCAAACAGCAAAGTATATGCAATCAAACCTGTATATCCATATCTTTTTGGTAGTTTTATTTTCATTTTTATTCTATCTCTTATAAGATTATAATCTTCTTGATCAGTGTAGATTAGTTCTTCATTAGTAACCTTAGATAATGCTTTTGTGTTTCTCAAGTTAGATCCTTCAAGTTTCACTTTAAGGTCAGTCTCTTTGTTGTTGATGACATTTAGATCTACGATGCTAGAATCTTTCTTCTGTCTCTCAAGCATTTCATCTTTTCAAAAAATGACATCTTTGCTGATGATATACCTCCCAAACCTTCCATTATGATACCACACTCTATATCCTTTTACCCTTTCTAGATAGCCAACAAAAATGCCTTTAATGGCTCTTGGGTCTAGCTTACCTTGTTTGACATGTGCAAAAGCAATACAGCTAAACACCCTCAAATGGTTCAAGCTAGGTGGCCTTCCCGTCCATATTTCTTTTAAGATTTTCTAATTTAATGCAGTAGAGGGATTTCTATTCATTACATAGGCTACTGTAACTACAACCTCAACACAAACTAACTTAAACAAACTAGCACTAAGCAACATGCATCTTACCCTTTCCAGCAGTGTTCTGTTGAGTCTCTTAGCTAAGTCATTTTGTTGTGGGGTTAACCTGACTATCCTATATTTATTGATCCCATAATACTTAAAAAAATTATCAAATTTACCACTGTAAAATTTCATTCTATTGTCTGTTATAAAGGTCTTCATTTTCTTATATGTTTGATTCTCCACCAAGGTTTTCCAATTCTTAAAACACTCAAAAACTTGGTCTTTCGATTTAAGAATATACACCCATGATTTTTTTAAATAATTGTCAAGAATAGAAAGAAAAAACCTTGATCCTCCAAATAATGCTATTTATGTAAGACCCCAAACATTAGTATGTATGTATTCTAAAATATCCTCTGTAGTATGCATTCCAACGCTAAATTTTAATTTATAATTCTTTCCTGGAATACAATACTCATAGGTTTTTAGAGAGTTTATATTGCCTTCGTCTAATAAACCCTGTTGCTTCAACTCCATTAAGCCTCTTTCTCCTAAGTGTCGAAGCCTTAAGTGCCATAACATCATCTAATCACTCTTAGCTTCTGTTGTGATATTTACACTTTCAGATACTGTAGTTCCATCTAAAACATAGAGTCCATTCTTCATGTTCCCTTTCATCATTATCATCGAGTTTTTAATAACCTTTAAGATTTCATTATCAGCCTTGAAGCTATATCCTTTTTGATCTAACACTCTTAAATAAATTAAATTTCTTTTAAGATCATAAATATATCTAACATTCTTATCCTCACTGTTCTAACACCTTTAACATAGCAAGATGTATTGTTGCTCATGATAACTTTTCCTCTTTCTAACATATTCAATAAAGAAAATAAAGTCTTGTTAGGACTCATATGAAATAAGCAACATGAGTCCAAAATTCATTCACTTTCACAAAAGTTTACAAATGTAACAAACATGAATGCATCCTGGAATTCTTCATCAGTTACCAGTGCAAGTTTAGCCTGCTCATTTTGTATTTTTTTTTTCTTCTTTTTATTTTTCCTTTTAAGGAAATCCCTTCGAAAGTGCCCTTCCTTGTAATAGTGAAAACACTTCAATTTTAGCCTTAAAAACTGATATTGAGTCATTCTTTTTACCTTTATAGTCCCTTTTACCTGATCTCCCCTTCACATACAAATCTTTTACTGACCTGGAATCTCTGACTTCAACCTCTTATTTAACTCTTTTAAGTTTAAAGATGACCTTACATCATCCATTGAAATAGAATCCCTTCCATACAAAAGGGTGTCAACAAAATGTTCGTAGGACTTATGTAAGAATGTGAAAATAATCAAGGTTTGATCTTCATTATCAATTTTAATGTCAATTGTTTATCAGTCAAAAACTATTTTATTAAACTCGTCAAGATGCTCAATAACAGAATCACCTTCTTTTAAACTAAAAGAATATAGTTTCATTTTCAGATAAAGTCTATAAGTAAGAGACTTAATCATGTACCTGGTTTCAAACTTGTTTTAAATTCCCATAACAGTAGTCTTCTTTGAAACCTCTTTTAACACACCATCTCCAAGTGAAAGAACTAAAACACTATATGCTTTCTTGATTATTTCTTGATTATTTCTTTCTTCTTTATATCTTTAAGTTCTGATGACGTCTTATTTTTTTCAATCAAGGCCTCTTCGAGCCTTTCATGCACCAAGAAAGTTTTTATCTTTATCTTCCAAAAGTTAAAATTATTCTCCCCTGTAAACTTCTCTATTGAGAATTTCGTGACACCATATTTCAAATCTTTAAGGCTCTGATACTAATTGTTGTAAATGCAATCTCAACCTTGAAGAAATCTTATCTCATGATCAAGAGTCAAAAAATAAAAAACTCCCATGTATATTAATGTTGAAAAATATTAACAAAAAATAAGATGAAGAAAAACAAACAAAAGAACCAAAAGAAATCTTCAAGAAACTAGATTCTAGAAATTTTATTGAATATTTAAAGAATTTGGCATAGCCTACAAAGGAAAAACAAAGAAACAATGGCATAGTTTTCTTTTCATCGCTCTACCTTTCCTTCTCTTCCCTTTTTCTTCTATTTTTATTTCTTAACTAGTTACGGGTATTACTTATATATATATAGTTCAACTACCTTTTGTTATTTAGTTACTAATCATCCAACTATCAATAACAAAAAAAAAAAAAAAGCTAATAACCCTTTCTTTACTTGCCACGTCAGCTCTCTTCAACTGCCTACCAACTTACTCAGTAGCTCTATTGTGAATTCTAAATCACAATTCACAACTTTGTTGCGAACACCAATACACATGTCCATAAGTTGTGACCATAATGGATAATTGGTTTCATCTAGTATGATACTTGTAGGGGATGCAGAATTGCTTTGATGGATAATAATTTGTGGTGTTAGGGTGTTTGGTGTAGCCAGGACAATAGAATTAGGATTGGCCATTTAGTTTTTGAGTATGAGCTCTAGAAAAAATATAAAATTCAATTCGTATTGAACAGCCTTATTAAGATCAGCACTGTTCTGATACCATTTTAAACAATGGTGTCTAGAAACTTGATTTTATTCAATTGATTTTCTTCTCCGTCTTGCAGCAAATACATAAATACAACTACGTCTTAAAAATAGGAAACAATCATATTCTAAGGAAACTATAAATTCTTATAATTAATATACAAAATCAAATCCTCATAATTACGAAATCAATTCCTATAATCGCAACACATAGACAGCTCATGTCAACATAACTTTGGTTGCATTTTTCCAAAATTGTAAATAAATGAAATAGTTAAAAATTATAAGAAATAAGTTAAAGAATATAATGGATAATTAAATAGAAAGTAGAATGATTTATGATATATGTATACACACACATTGTCTCGTGACTCAAAATTATTTTTTTTCATTGACTAATGATAATAAAATTTATGTAAAATGCATGCCTTAATCTTATTTACGTAATAACACAAATTTATAAATATTAACTTTTATTGTTCTAAACCAATATATAGATATGTTAAAAATAGATTAACTTTTAACAATTTTGTTAAAACTTTATTTATAATATATCAATTGAATATTCTACATCAATCAAATATTTTTCTTAAGTTAATACAATTTTTTTTTGAATATTACTTATTTTTAAGTCTTAATCTATATATTGAATTTCAATGTTTTGAGATTACTTAACGATTCTCTCTATGGATGGCAATGGACTGAGTTTGAGATGAATATCACTTAATCCACATTCACATTTGCTAAAAAAATTCAATACCAAATTGTATCAAGCTCGTAGAATGTTTGAAATTTTATTACCAAATCCGCTTAAATGGATATTTAATATTTATCAAATTCGTTGTGGATATTCGCTAATTTTTAGTAAATTTTTTATATTTTTAACTATACTTGTACTATTATTAAATATCAAATTTATTTATAAATTATTTAAATAAATTATAAATTTTCAGTATTAATTTAAAATAAAATACATCACTCACAAAAAATTTAAAGTACATTCAATATAAAATAAAATTGAGCACAATAATTTCATAAAAAAATACATAATCATTTTATAAATTCATAAATAAAATATCATAAATTTAAATTGTATACTTTAAAAAAAAAAAAATAGGCTTACAATCATTTCTATAAATCAATAGACTTCTATTTTCAAACTATATTACCATCACATTGATCTAAATTATCAATGCACCTTAATCTAACATCTGCACTTAAAAAAAAAAAAAAATAGAATACCAAATATATGATATAAGTATATTACCACACTATTAATTTAGTTGTCTAATGTGCTTGTATTAGAAAAGTTTTGAAGATTAAAAAAAAAATAAAAGGTGCAGAAATTTAGTTGGATTCATTAACGGAATATTCCCAATGAAATTATAGACATCATGTATTAGTAGTTATATTCCTTAATCCACGTTGACATCTATAATTCTTTCTTTTAACTGCAATCAAGGGTTACTGATCACAATTCATAGTTATACATGACCAAACGTACCATTTTCAAGATTTTATATATATATATATATATATATATATATTTACGGATATTCGTTACACATATTTACAAATATTAACATAAATTTGTATTCATCTTAAATCGACTGTAAATTTATTTTTTTAAAAATTTGTCTTAAACTCACTAATAGACATACTAAATTTATTTTACAAGGACCAGGTACTAACAAATTTACGAATAAAATTATCATTTTGATTCTCTTTAATATTCTATAATATAGGGAAAGACAAGGAGAATAAAATATTAAAAATTACTCCCTCTAATGCTGCAATGAGTAACTTTATACTGGTAGAATAAATTACTATGAGAATTACTATAAACAGTTATTTTGAATTAGAAGAAAATCAAAATCACTATACACAACATGTTTGATCAAATATTCATTGATCTTTACATACAATGTAATCTTTATAGAGATAGTTATTGAAAAAAAGACTTTAATAAATTTTGATATATTTTTAAGTTTATATAACTATAATCAATGACACAAAAATTTAGACAAAAAAAAAAGTGGAAAAGGAGAAAGTTATCCACTTACGAACATTGGTAGCAGATACATACCAATTCGACAACAAGACTTGTATGTTAAATTTTAAAATAGCATTTGTTTTGTTTTATTTTGTTTTGAGTAAAAATGTATATTTATCAAATATTTTAATTAATATATTTTAAAAATACACTAAAAATACAATAATATTAAATTTACCCACAAAGTGGTTCGTAAGTGGTGGTTTACAATCAATGGTACTAATGAGAAAACATATTAATTATGCATGCAAAAGTTGATGTTGAGAAGAATAATGGAGAATTTCAAGTTAATTAACAATACTTTTAAATTAATGCATGATCAAGAAATAATTAATCCTATACAAAGCAAGTAAACTCTGTTACAAAAATAGAGACATGATACCAAATTCATCAACCAAAAAATATCGAAAGTCATATTACTACAAGCTAAGAATATTAATTATGAATATTAATTATGATCATATTTTTTTTTTCTTTCATGATTTTAACACTCAATGTGTAAGCAAGCTAAATTTGTTAGTCAATTATTCTTGAATTAGACATTGCGTTTAAAGATATATTTACTATTTCAAAATCATAATTTTAAATTTTAAATTTTAAATTTAAATGAATTCAATATTTACTTGCTAAAATAATGATTAAAATAAGAATCAAATGTATAGGATCTATATGTTAGAAATGAAAATTTGATTTTCAAAAGGGGGATTGAGAATATGATTTTTATTCTTGAGATTATCTAGTTAAATGATAAATTATCAATTTTATCCCTATTTTTTAAAAAATATATATATAAATAATAAAAATAATAAATTATTCATTTTATCTATAATTTCTTTCTTTTCAATAAAATTATTTAAACTTAAAAAATATAATAATTAATATTATTTTTAGTAATATTTATATAATTATTATTATTAACAATATTATTATTATTTTTAATTAATAATAATCAAAATTATTATAATATAATAATAGTAATCAAAATAAAAATTAAAGATATTTTAATAATTTAAAATAATTTTTTTATTCTGATTCTAATTGTTATAATTAAAGTAAATAATTTATTTTAATTTTTATTTATTATTTGAATTTTAACTCTTTTTAATTACAAATTAGTAAATATAAGTTTCAACTTTAATTAAAATTAAAATATCTACAAGCTTCAAACGACAATGCCGTTTCCGGGTTTTAGACTTCATACATGTACACAGGAAGGAGCAAAAGTCACAGTCAGATAGAGAGAGAGAGAGGGAAAAGAAAAAGAAGATGAAGGCAGTCAAAAAGGCTGGATCCTAGGCGCTGCACACGCGTCAGCAAGTGACCACTCCTCTGTGCAACATTTCATCGTGCATAACTATCCACGTGTCAGCATTTCTCTGTGTTTTTACTTTTCTACTGTTCGATTCTACTGTTACGTGTGTTTCTGCCCTTTGCTCTCGTCAGTCTTCCCTTCTCTCCAAGAAAAAAAAAGAAAAAGAAAATGAAAATGAAAACACTTTGTAATGTGCGAACCACAGACCAAACACCGCACGAATACGAAAACAAGCATGCAAGTTATTGTAAGAGAAATACAAAGAATTCAATATACACAATACAGAGAGAGATGGGACCATTCTTTCTCTGTGCATAAATTCGAGCTTTTTCGTGGACGACACGATCCGAGTCTGCCGCTCTCCCCTCTCTCTCTCTCTTAAAAGCTTTACTTCTCTCTTCCTTTCTTTTAAACTTTTCAAATTCTCATCTCTCTTCCTACTTTGTTTGATATTAAAATTCTAAAGTTTCTAGTTGTGTTAATTTTATATGGAAATGGATGATCATCATGAGCATGAGTATGGCATGCCGGATCTTAGGCAATTTATGAATGGTCGACCTACTGCTCATTTTTCTGCAATTGCGCAGGCGGCGGAGTTGTTTCCAGGCCACCGGAATCTAACCCCACAAGGACATCATTACGAGATGCTGATGGTGGGTCGTCAAGTGAATGACTTGATGCCTCGAGGGTTGCAAGATTTTAACACGACTGCTGCAAATAATAGCTGTACTACTAGTGTTGCTGTAACTGCTAGTGCTTCTACTCCGAGTTTTAGTGGCTTGGAAGGTGAAGCAGCTGGTTGTTTTGGAGCAGATGGAGGGAATGGAAGATGGCCAAGACAAGAGACTTTAACTCTTCTTGAGATCAGATCTCGCCTTGATTCCAAGTTTAAAGAAGCTAATCAGAAAGGTCCTCTGTGGGATGAAGTATCTAGGTATATGTGTGTATATCTACGTATACGATGCCCTAATTTTAGTGCTAGTTACTCACTATATATTTTTTTTGGCTTAAGTTTAACAAATTCATGCACTCAGTCAATTGCCCATTTCCTGAATTAGATTATTAGTTACTTCTTTTTGAGTGTGTTTTTTTTTTTTTTTTTGGGTTGCTGTTGTTACTGATGATGAAGCGTTGGGTGGTTCGTTCATAGGATTTTAAGCAACAAACCCAAAAGGGTTTTCGTTAGAAATATGACTTTAAAACTCCTTTTATCAGTATTGCATCTCCCTCTATTACTAAGACAATTTAATTGAAATCCCCAGCAGCGACTTGTGTGAAAAATGCATGACTTATCATTATGTTTGTTGATGTAGTTTAGAAAACTTTTGAAAAAAATTGATGGCTTTTCTTGCTGGTTTTGGGGTTAGAAAATGACTACACTATTGAATTCAGTTGCAGAACCATGTGTTATTTTCTTCTATGCTTTTTTCTTTTTTCTGATTTGGAACGGCTAATCTCTTGTATGGTTCAAGTACTCACTTTTTTTCCCGACTCAAAATGTGTACCCTTCATTTTAGTGCCAGTTTGGCTTATGTTTTCTAAAAAGATGGAATGCCCTTGGGTGGTTGAGTGCCTATGTACTAGTTCTATCCATCTGATGTATAGGCATTCTCTAAACACGCCTTTGTTAAGCAATTTGGAAGGTCATATGCTATGTTGGGCAAAATTTATGAGCACAGTAATGAAAACTAGCTCTTTTCCATTTATTGGCAAAAACGTGGTCGCAAGAACTTTGTGTGTTGATTTTGTTATGTGAAAGTTCTGCACTTTAATATCTAGGGTTCCTTTCTATCATGCGTAGTGTTATCTTTTGTTTTATGTTTGATAGTCTTTTACATTGTTGTAGGATTATGTCTGAGGAACATGGGTATCAAAGGAGCGGCAAGAAATGCAGAGAAAAGTTTGAAAACTTGTACAAGTATTACAAGAAGACCAAGGAAGGAAAAGCTGGAAGACAAGATGGTAAGCACTATAGATTCTTTAGGCAACTGGAAGCCCTCTACGGAGACTCCAGCAATTCAGTTTCAGTCCCAGAAACCCACCTCGTCAGAAGCAGTCTTCGTTTTCATACTGCAAGCACCACATCTAATCAAGCAAATCAAGAGAGTTTTCACCCTCAAAAGCATTGTGATAGTCTTAGCCTCTCGAACTCCTCTGAATTTGATTCATCGTCATCGGATGATAATGATTTAAGCACTATAGCGAATGATTCAACTGAGAAAAGGAAGAAAAGAGGTGGAAGGAGCTGGAAGATAAAGATAAAAGATTTTATTGATTCACAGATGAGAAAGCTAATGGAAAGACAAGAGGCATGGTTGGAGAAACTGACAAAGACTCTTGAACAAAAAGAACAGGAGAGGATGTTGAGAGAGGAAGAATGGAGAAGACAAGAGGAATCTCGGATAGATAGGGAGCACAAATTCTGGGCTAAAGAGCGAGCATGGATTGAGGCTCGTGATGCTGCTTTAATGGAAGCATTGCAAAATTTATCAGGAAGACAATTGAAAGCTTCATCTTCTGAGGAGCTAATAGCTGCTGAGATTCAAAATAACAGTGACAACCAGAATGACAATGGGAGTGAAGGAATAAACAATAGTACTGTAAAGGTCACTGATCGCTGGGCAGATTCAGAGATTACAAGGTTAATGCAACTGAGAGCCAGCATGGAAGCAAGGTTTCAGCAAAGTACTGGGTGTGCTCAAGGGGCTTTGTGGGAGGAAATAGCAGCTAAGATGGTTTGTTTAGGCTATGAAAGAAGAAATGCCTTGATGTGCAAAGAAAAATGGGATAATGTCAACCATATTCTGCAAAAAACTAAAGAAATTAACAAGAAACGCAAGGAGAATACAAGAAGCTGTGGCTATTTTCAAAGCAATGAATCGTCTTTATACAGTCAAGGGGGAGCATATTGTGAAATAAACGAACAAGGATCAGCTGAGACTGCAAGACTTCAACTGAATGATAGCTCTTCACCTTCAATCTCTAATGTTGGGAATGCAGTGAGTGAGAGCTGCTTTCGCTTCTTAATGGCTGACGGAGGAGGTCACTTGTGGGAAAATTATGGTCTGAAGCTCAGCAATGAAGATCAAAGCCAGTAAGTATGAAACAAACTTGTGATGATTTCTAATCAACAGAAGAAGATATTATTGAATATTGTAAAGGGTGGGAGGAAATGGCTGACTTGTGAAGAGTTTTGACTAAGAATTTACATAATAGGTATTACGATGATTAATGTGGGATCACTGCAATTGTTGCTCTACTTAGTTTTTGTTCCAACCTTTTCTGAATTTTCTCTTAAATGCATGCAATCGGGGTATTATTATTATTATTATTATTATTATTATTATTATTATTATTATTATTATTATTATTGTGCCTCTATACTTCCATTTCTTCTCTTATATGTAAAAATATAATTTCATTTTCTATAATTTTAAAAGCTGAACTTCATTAGTTTATATAATAATTTCAGATGTTAAACTTGCCTTTGGTATATGTTAAACAAGCTGATGGTAAGCAAATTAGGACCTCTCATCTTTCTCCATACAGGTGAAACTTTATCTTCTTAGCGGGAAATAGTAATGGCAAATAGTAATCTTGTCCCTTGCTTGTTGCGTTATTGATATCATCTAACGTTGCTTTATTTATCTTTAAATTGTATAAATCAATGGTCCAAAATTAATATCATTAGTTATCATCTCACTTAATATGTGGCGGTAGTATTTTAGACTTTGTTGCCTAGTTTCTCTTTCGCCGAGAATCTTCTAAATATATCATTATTAACCAGCAGCGAGAATTACCAACTTATCATAAAATTTTATGAACAAATGATATTTAATCAAGTAACTTTTGTTATAGTAAGATACAAAAGAAACATCAGAAACAAAAGGAATGTGTACATATATATATCTCTACCATAGGCATCTGTTGACTTGTTGCGTAAATAACAAAATGTGAAATTTCACTGATATTTCTCTTGAAATGACAATCTGTCATTCATCTGTGTGTTTATAAGTAATGGTTGAAGTTGTAATCAGATGGAACTGCTGATGTAAGCACATCTATAAATTTAGAAGTTCTTCTTTTTTGATGAAAAAAAATACTCCAGTTATCTAAAGTACAAATCTTCTTGTTCATATATAAAATGCTTTGATCGTATATTCAATAATTTTCCTACACTTGTTTGGCTTGTTAAGAAAGAGTAGCGAAAATGATAGCTTTTCATGAATGGAAAATAGTGTATAACAAGACAATTTGGAGACATCACCTGACAGGGTGGTTGTTTTGCTCTAAACTTGAAGTCAGATGGCTCATTTTAATAATGTGAGCGCCTTATAACCAGATGGAACTCCAAGAGATCAAAAGCAACACATAATTATTCATTTTTGAAAAAAAAAAAAAAAAAAACCCACATACGGGTAATGTTTATTAATCCAACAAATATCGATAGAATATTTCTTTTTATTCCAATAAATATAATAAGTTTGCAAGTTAAGTCTAGAACAACCTTAGAAACCCAGTAAGTTTATATTAAACAAAATCCAAATTCCATGAACAAAACTTATGATTTGCAGGACTGAATCCTAACTCTTCATGTTGCCGTAAACAAACATAAAAAAAAAAATTAAAAAAAAAAAAAAGCAAGAAACGAAAAAGAAAAAGGAAAGGGGTTAACCTCACGGGTGCCATGAAAGAACATAGTCAATAATGGAGAACAAGAGACAGGGACTGTCCGTACTGAGGAAAGAGTCAAGAAGCTTCCTACCAGAAGTTCATATAACAAAACAAAGGAGAAGGGAGACAAGAATTCAGTCATTTTCATTTATAACACACACCGCATCTGCAAACAACAAGTACATGTAATATCTTATAGCTAAGCTAGGCTAAGCTAGGTTCATTTCATCAGCTTTATTGACTGTTCCCAGCTTGCAGCTTGTCTATGTCCCTACCCCACATTATTATTTTCAATTACAATGGAAAAAAAAAATGAAAATTTAAGAAATTAAAAGAATTCATCGGTTTTTTTTTTTTTTTGATGTGACTGCTTACTGAGCTTAACAGAAAGTTGTCTGCAATCTGTGTCTGCAATCTGCATGAACCATTGCTACTGCTCTTCTCTTCTCTTCTCTTCTCCCAAAAACGTACATCAGTTTGGGAACTCTGCCTCTTCACCCTAGTTTCTGCACCTTTGGCCAGAAATAGCAATTGTCAATCCTTCGAACTTCGATTCTGCTTTCTTAGAAAAATAAAGTTATATAATTATATGTTATATTCTTATTCAGTTTTTGAGATTTGTTGCCGTTCCCTCAATTAGGGAAAGTAGCCCTAGCCAAAGTAATTACTTTTACTTGCATATTTTTCAATTCGAGCGTGGTAACATTCTTTAAATCTTGCATCAGGTGTCTGTGGCCCATATTAAACCGTTGGATTGGACTACAACAAGCCCTTGGGAAATGACCCATATATTTTGTTTTATAGTTCCAAGTTTTAACAAATGATGAATTGGCCTGGACTTAGGGCTTAGCCACAACCACTGGATTGAGCAACTCGATACTCTGCTCTAAAAAAGAGCATTTTTATCATATTAAAAAATGTTTTGCATGTACCAATTTTAAAGACTTCCCTAATTTTATTTATTGTTTCATAATTTTCTAATGATCGGGGTTCATATAATCAAATGGTTCGGATTGCATTGACTACATTTAAGATCGTAATGTAATTAGATAGAAAGAGTGCCAAAGTAGCACAAATTGAATAAAGACTAGACTCTTTTCACAAACGTATTGCCAGAAATACACCTCTTAAAACTTTTACTAATTTGTGCTTAGCAAGTTTCTATTTTAAGTGGGGTTGTTGTGAACCGTCTAATTTTTTTGGGAATTTATTTGATGCATTTTTCATATTGTACAGACACGCGCATAACTATTCACTGTTAAATATTTGTTCTGTATGTCCATAAATAGGGTTAGGCATCTTCAATTTGGTTTATCATCAAACCGATTCAATCTATAGTAAAAGATAAATTCAATTATTCAATAGTTTGGAATAAACCAAAAAAATAAAAATTATTTTTTATTTTATTAAGTATAAACTCAACAATAAAAAATATTTTCATTATTTAAATATACATAAATCATTTTTATTCATTAAAATAATAAAAATAAAAATTATATATAAATTTTAAAATAATTGATTTTATTTGATTTTTACAATTTGGTCCAAATTTAAACCAAATATCAAACCAATACTCATCAATTTAGGTTTTTCCAAATCAAAATCAAACCAACAAAATCAATGTAGATTCGCTTGGATCAATTCAATTCAAATTTGTCCACCTCTATACATAAGTATTATTTATATACTAAGTTTATAGTTGTAGTACTATTTACCATTATTTTTCGATTCTAAAATTGTGTATGTTTTAAATTATTATGGAAATTTTTCAAATTGTAAAGTTCAACTCAAGCAACTTTGCTCTATAAAATTGAGGATGAATGTAATGTTAGTAAAGAAAATTACTTGTAGGTAATTGAAGGAAAAGCATTAAGTTTGTTTGATGATCATACAAGGGAAACATTGAAAAGCAACTTTATTTTAAAATTGTATCTCATATTAGCATATGAGATGCTCTGATCCTTCAAAATATAATATGGTAAAATAGGTTTTGATACTTTGACAAATTTGTACGAGATCAAGTATATAATAAGTACTCTTTTTAAAGAGAAAAATACAATCTATTGTGAAAGTATGCAAACACAAGTATACGTTATCATTAATAAATAATATAATAATGAGTGAATATCATTCTTATAAGGATTATTTATATAAAATTTAATTTTGATTTCAACTACTTTTATTATTATTTGAACCAAGTTAAGAATTAATTTTTATTTATTAACTATTAAATCAAATTAAGACAAAAACTAAGATTGTGATCAAATAAAAAAGATTTATAAGGCATTCTATTTCACCTAAACCAATGTAAACTCAATTTATTATTCTCATTAATTGAAATTAAATTTATAATTGATAATGAAAAATCTTATATGTATTCATCAACTATTTTTAAGGTTTTAATAAAAATATTGTTAAATTATTAACTTACTATATTCTTGTGTGAATTTAAATAATTAAAAATTCACAAAATTCTTAAATTGCATGTAAATAGTACACAAATATGTAAGTATATCACTATTTTACATAAATTTGATAGCATTCATTTCAAAATTATAAATATAAAGTACTTTTTTTAGGATAATAGTATGCAATCAATAATCTAATCAATAGTCAATTGACATAAAAGTATTGAATACTAAATAAATATCCAACTATACAACAAAATCCCAAGAAATTCTAGTAAATAAACATTTATTATTCATAATTTAGCTACATCTTAATCTTAGAATAATAAGTTTAGTTTATAACATAAAAAGTTAAAAATAAAGAAACTAAATTTAATATCTTGAAAGAAGAACTTTGAAGAATTAAGAATTAAACTGAGAAAAACACTCAATTGGAAGCAATAATCTTCTCTTCTCTTGAGATTTCTTTGTTCTTCTTCTTTTCTTCCTTGATTTTCTTCTTTCTTTTGTCTCAAAATCACCTTCCTTTCCAATGATATGATTTTCCTCTTTAAAGTACAAAGAAATGGACAAATTTCTCAAAAAATTCTTGTCGAGCACCACAACCTAACACCATAGCACCAAGCCCTAACCGTAACGCTGCCTGTAGCTACTGTTTTCAATGCAAAAAATTATAGCATATCACTGTAGCAAATACTATTCAAGATTACTGTATTAACATCGCAGCCCGGCACTACAGCACTAGTGATTCTGTCCAATGTGTCTCTTACATTCCAAAACATGTTTTTACTTCAAAATTCTGTTCTTTTATAAATTTATTTCCTTTTAAATAAAAACAAATAAAATAAATAAAACATACCAAAATAAAATAAATAGTAAAATATTAAAAATAAAGTATGATAAAATTATTTAAAAATAATGCAAACCATATACTATTTTTGTGCCATCATATCAACACTCTTAATATTTTATCTTTTCTTATTTTTGGTAATGCTTTTGTTAAAAATACCAATTGAAGAACTTTAGATACTAACGAATATTTGAAATTTTGTTGGATAAATTTAATGTAATTGATTATATATATGAATCAAGTATATCTTTTAAGTAAAAATTTAAAATATTTCTTATTTTTTATTTTTTACTCCGTAAGAATGATTTGAGAAAATTAATATTAAAAGTGTTGATATGATAAAATTATCGATTCAAATAGTGTAAAGTCTTTTATCTAAGAAGATTTTGTTCAATCTCTTTGCTGCCTTATATTTTGGGAGACTATGATAGCACTTCATTTGTCAATGTAGGATGTACAGTTGCAAGAGCATTACCTTCAATGTCCTTGCACTTTTTATTATCTGTCAAGTTTTGTGGCCTCTCATGAATTGTTAACAAATAAATGCATTTTCTAATTTTACATTCAGTCTCGTTTTTCCATAAAATTTGCTTCTCTTGAACTTCTAAATTTCACATTTTCTCATCATTTCTTTAACATGGACACAAATACCACAATCAATAATATTGGTTAATGGTGTGTGTACACTAAATTGTTATGTGAGTGTCTGTGTATTTAAAGAAAAGTGCACTCGGTAAGTTTCAAGAGGGGTGAAGGGTCACAAGACTCTTGCTTAACAACAAACTCCTTCGACAATTTTACAGCTTTTTTCATTTTCCTATAAATGTGCATACCACACTGATACGTTACAAACACTACTATACCAAGCTTTGACACAAAAATTGGAAAACTAAATTGGTAGATCTTGTAATGTAAATTTGTAATTAAAAAACTAGATATACAATTGAAAATGGTTTATAGACATAGATTTACAAAATAGAATTTTAAATATAAAAAAAAATACCCACAAGTTTAAGTGAGAAACTTTATAAGACTTTAAAAAATTTGTAATAGTTTTTTAAAACTGCTAAAAAAATATAGAATCTCTCAATTTTGTGAAAAAAAATTTTTTAAAAAAAGTATAAAAATAAATCAAATTAAATTCAACCAATTTATTAATCGTACCAAAATTAAAAAATCGGATGCGATCCATCAATTAAAGAGTAATACAATATGATTTGATTAGACGATTTGATAAACGAGTCTTATTCATATTGTGATACAAATAGACAAGACTTAAATCTTTTAACATGCTTAGACATGATTAACTAGATTACACGATCAAAACAAATACGATTTGCATAGCTTTAATCTAAAACTTAATTTAATTTCAAAAGCAAACATAACACTACCTAAAGATAATCAAAATAATTAAAGCTCGCTTACATCACTAATAAATAAAAAGTTAAAAAAATAAATCTATTTTAATTTATTTAGTGTAGAATATTCAAATTAAATACATTTATTTATTTTTTTTAAGAAAAAAAACCACAAAATACATACAATACCAATAAGGATTAAAACAGTTCTCTTATTACATTTTAACTTACTTTAAAAACACACTTAACTTTTTGAAATCAAAGATAATATTCTTAAATTAGTTTTAAGAAATTTGTATCATAAATGAATTATTTGATTACTTAATCGGTCTTAAATAGTCTTAACTAAATTAGAGTCATAAACAAACTAATAAGACATGATTATTTGATACTTAATAATTTTTAATTGAATTAGTAAGTAAGAGAGTTCAAACAAAAATGTGATACAATTATCAATCATTTCATTTTTTTTCTTAACTCAAAATTACTAATTTGTAAGTAAATTTATTTTAAGACCTGAATTATACCCCTAATTTTGAAGAATAATATTGAAAATAATAATTTAATGTGTTATTAAAATATTATCCGACAAAAATGTAAACATCGATGTGATTAATAAGAGATTGTCTATAATACATTTAATCTATTTTACATTTAAAATTTTTAACTTTCACATTATCTGTTTCAATTTTTGTTCATGTTTCAATTTTTTTTTTTTTTTTACTATGTGATTCCTATTTTTTGTTAATTAGTTTAACTTTTATGTTTTATATTTCAACTTTTTTTATTAACTATTTTAAATTTTATATTAATTATTTCAAGTTATCTATTATATATTTTAAATTTAACATTAAAAGATGTAATATACATTGGATGTATATTAGTGATTTACATTATAGTACATCAAATTGTGGCATATAATTGCAATAAATGTATGAAAATAGAGAAACTTTTTGATCATTATTTTCATTATCTCTAATTCCAAAAGCTAACAAAAATATTTGATCATTCCCATCCATACAAGCCATTAGAAATAAGGTCCTGCGATTTTTTTTTTTTCAAAAAAGTGTCATTAATGGCAATTACTAGTCTAATTGATAACCAAAACTCATTGATACAAGCACCAAATGTCATAAAAAAATATTTAAAATAATTATCTTGATCACTCTAAATATGTGTGACAATTCTAATATTCACAAATTGTAAAACATGATAATATGTCAATAACAAGTTATAAAATTCCATAGGATCGTCATATACTATTGTAAGTGCGGGCTTTTTGGCATGCCAAGCCTTTGTATATGATACTAACACTCTATATTAAGTATAAATGTTAGCTTGAATGTTTTTAGTTATGCACAATTGGTTACAATCAACAAACTTATCTTTTATGAGCTCACCAATAAGTTAAGAAATTGTTTGACAATATCTATCAAACAGTTGATCTAAGAAACATGTGTACACCTTATCTATCCATCTCACTTGAAAATATGTATTCTTCCTCACCAATATTACCTAAACTTGTAATTTACATCTTTTATCAACATATTTGACTTTAAAATAGTTAAATGTAAACTGATGAATTTTGAACTGAAAATTTTATTTTATTGTAAGTAAACTTAAATCTCTACGTAATTTTTTTGTGTTTTCATATAGCTTTCCATCTACTATTTTGTCATTTGTAGAATTGGAGAATTTGTCCGATGGGAATGTAAATGGTTGCAAGATTTAGAGGCAATGTCCATGACAAATCATGCAACAATAAACCCATAACTTCACATATACTTGTAGACAAATAAATATTTAAAGACAATAGAAACTAGGAGATGGATCAACCGCTTTTGCTACAAAATAGACACATTAAGAGACATATGAAAACTAAAAAGTGATTAACCATAGAAAACCCCGTGTCATAAGTCTTTAGGGACATCACTGATACTAAGTGTTTAAAATATGTCAATCAATTTTGTATATTACTCACCCTTAACATCATCATAATAGTTACCTATAGGATCAACATTGTATTGAATTACAAAATACGGTACATGCAAATTAATAACAAGAAGTATAGAACTGACTTAATTACTACCGGTTGAAAAAATAAATGAATTTGTAAAATTTGTTTATACTTATGATACGGATAGGTATATATAAATGGGTGCTTGTGTTGTGGGAGCAACTTCTTAAGACTCTAATGTGACAAAAAGCAATGTTAGCCCCTTAAATGTGATACTTGGTTATTAATTATAACAAAAAAGGTAACATCTTATCATTTTTTATTTTATACAGGCATGAATTGAATAATGTTGAAAGAAGACAATATTTATATATTACTCTTAATTTTATTCTGCACTCAACTAGACTTATCCCAAATAAAGAATACAGCTTGTCAATCAATTCTTAATACTTTATATTACAAATCAATAGGTATAAAAAGAAAAATCAATTTGTCATATGAGATATGTTGAAAATTAGAGATTTTAGGAATAATTTATAAAACAATCCTAGAGGTTAAAGATCGGTTAGTTTGTATTTTAAACTTTGAATTAGATAGTTGTATTTTAAATATCTATTTTAAAAATATATGCAATTATCTAAGAATATTAGTTTTTTACCAATAAATAATACCATTTATTCCATTTTTTTTAGATTAAATAAAAATACTTTCATCTTATATCTGATTGTTCTCAGGTTCTTAATGCAACCTTCATACGAGTTAGAAAATATTTTCTCTAGGAATTTTTACTTTAAACAACCATATTAAGGGTAAGCTCAGAACCATCTTAATTTACACATTCCTACATGGTCTGTGAGTGATAAACCTTCACTTTAAATTACGACACTCAAATTAAATGACCAAACTTTCCCACAATGATCATAATCTATGAAGTTGTATGCACAAGGTAAAGAGAAATTAGGCTATCTCACTGATTCTGTTGGCAACCAAAATTTCGCCCCAATTTTTTCGCAGTTTAGGGTAGCGATGATCACACAATGTATACTCAACTTGCTGCCCGATTGCTTATTACTTAAGTTTTTCGTGTTTTTTTTTTTTTTTTTTTGCCCCTAAACTTTTTTTCACACTTAGTTACTTATAAACGAATATGTTAGAAAAGTAAGACCACTCTTAATCTTGATTGCAGCTCTTAGGTAAGGAAGACAACTCTTAATTTTGGGTTAAACCCAAACTATCCTAAAACAACTTTTGAAAGATAATCGAAAATAAAGAAAATGCTAACAATTTGCTATAAATTTGTTATATTATTCGAATGATCTATAGATGATCTATTTACATGATGTATGGCTGTATTTATAGTGATAACAAACTTCAAATTCCTTATTTGATTCTAAACTAAATTTCTAATTTATCTATGAAAAGGATTCTTAAGTTGTCTATAACTAGAAAAGGATAATCTTAATCCTAATTTTATTTAAATTGTTTCTTAATTCTATTTAATTTTCTAATTCTATTTAAATTCAAATTGTTGGCTTGTTAAATGTTACTTGATGTCGACTTTATTGGCTTGTGATGTTTCCTGTTGATGTTGAAAATCTCCTTGGTGCAAAATTTTTTTGCCTTTGCAAATAAGGCTAAGGCTCTGCTAGACCTCATTGTTTGTTTGATCATGGGTTGGTGTAGCACTTGGCGCACCTATTCTTTCACAACGCTTTCTCACTGCTGGTAATATTTCTCACAGATGCTTGTGCTGGCTACTACATGTAAACATGTGCATGTTGATGGCTTGCGACACATGGTCGCTAATGATGTGTGACAAGTTATCGCTAATAGCGTGTGTGCTAAGCAGGCTTACGCATTTGCTGTCAGCTATTCCTCGCAATGTCTCGCATACACTGTTGGGTATACTTTGCGGCATCTCATGTGCGTTACATGGCCTCCCTCATGTGGTCCTCAACAAATTCTATTAAAGCATTAGAGGCGGAGGAAGAAATTAGTTTCATACATGGAAAATGAAGAACTCAATGGTAATAATCTAGTTAGTAAACTCGATTGAACCAGAAATAGGTAAATGAAAATGCTTTTGGTAGACGACAGTCGCTGGCCTTACAAAAAGGAAAATAAAGAAGCGGAATTTGGTGTGATACTCCGATAGACCAAAACATCCAAAGGAAACATTGTGGAAACTTATGACATGCCTACAAACATGAAAATTGTGGAGCACCCCGAGAAGAACAACACTTGAGCCTTCCTAGCAGATAAACATTTTGGAGAATCAAACTCTAAGCCATTAAAAAGGAACCATTAGAGTTACTACACAGGTTTATAAACCAATCAATAGCTCAAACCAATCCTTCTTCCTCCTGTGTTTTAGCCCAACAAGGTAATTTCATGCTGCTTTCTATGTTTATTAGGGTAAACCAGTTCCTTGGATCATTGGTTCTAGGGCCTAGGATCATATGACTAGCTTTCCAATTTCATTTCTTCAAATGTGCCTTCTTCTGGTGGCTAAAAGTATAAGTTGCAGATGGGTCCTTTTCTTTTCTTGCTGGTACAGGTTAAATTCCCATTCAAATTTTTCGTTAGCAAATTTACAAAACATTATAATTGTGTTGCTAATTTTTTTCCCACTCAATGTGAATTCTAAGACTTGGCTTCAGAGAAGATGATTGGCAAGGTTAAAGAGCAAGCTGGATCGCACTACTTTCACGATGATGTTACTCTGCAATGACAAGCTCTTGTGGTAAATCAGATTTCTCCATGATCTGCAATCGATGAAATAATGTTGTTTTTTTTTTTTTTTTTTTGGCTTAGCAATCCTAGTTTTCCTTATTTGCAAAAACGTTGTCCTATGTCATTCAAAAAACAAAAATTTCTATGATTAAGTGTCAAGTTTGTGAGTTTTCTAAGCATCAGAGAATTTATTTTCATCCTCAGCCATATGAAAATTCTGCGCCCTTTGTCCTTGTACATATAAGAGTTGGTCATATGCCAACCTCTTACAAACTCGGCTGTTTATCACTATTAGTGATGATCACACACGTTTATGCTGGGTGTATTTGTTGAAAAAAGTGAAAGTAGGAATTGTTGTCAGTCAATTCATGCACTCACCAAATGATTCAAGATTTTGAAAAGGACACCTGGAAAAAGGCTTGTTGCTTAGAAAGAATTGGCAGAAGATTTCACCGACACAGATTGAGCAGGTTCTCATGGCAGAAAATCAACCTCAGGATTTGGTACATGCATAGGAGGTAATATTGTAACATAGAGGAGTAAGAAGCACGTTCTGGTTAATAGGAGCAGTGCAGAAGTTGAATATAATTGTTCAAAGGATATGCGAGTTGATATGAATAAAGAAATTACGAGATGATTTAAAGATACAAGTTGAAGAACCGGTGAGGTTAAATGTGATAACAAAGCTGCCATAAATATTGTAAATAACCCCGTTCAACGTGATAGGACAAAACTAGTAGAGATTGACATGACATTTACATCAAAGAAAAACTTGAAAATGGTTAAATTTCAATGCTTAAATTCTGTTTTTAACTCATTTTTAATTTTTATAAAACATATTTCAAATTTTATGTAACCCAACAAATGAAAATAAAATGTACAGTAGCCAATTCCCACTCCTAGCAAGGGATTTGCAGATGAAGAGTCTATTTACCATATTCTCCGAATTTGCGTTGATTCAATCCATCACAAATTTTGTGCTTTGTAAGATCTGAATGTTGCATGAGGTTAAAACAAAACGCCAGATCGAGTGAGACATGATAGCTGGCTCGCATGTAATTACTTTCTAGCAATAAGAGGCCTTGGTAATTATCACAGTTCTCTCTCTAAATTTGTTTCACAAAAAGCAACACATCGTTGAAAGGAAAATGATACCGCATCTGCAGTCAACTAAAAAAGCTCATCACCAGTTGGATTCTAAAGCCGTATAGGAAAGATCGAACCCATTCCCAAAAAAAAAAAAAAAAACCTCTGCCTCCAGCACCAAACCTTGCTGGTCCGGTCACTGTTCAGTCCTCTTTCAAGGCAACCATCATGCAGTCTACATAAAGGTCATTATAAAAGGAATTGAGAGCCAGAAGTGCCAGAACACATTCTCGATGGAAACAAAAGCCAGCCATTTTAGGCCCAATCAACCAACCAAAAACAAAAAAAATAAAAAATAAAACAGTTTTCAACTTAGTTTGGCATAAACCATTCAAACCAAAGCTCCTAAAGAAGCATTATTACTCTTACCTATAATGAGAAAGCCGTAACCTGACTGAGAATAGGACAACCTAATGTCATACCGCAATTTACTCTCAGAAATCAATAAAACACAACACCAGAAGAGCATGAACTTCATTTAATATTTGTAGTCCTTGACATGCAGAGATTCTGAGGCACCCTCGCCGAGGGTGGCATCACCCTTGTAAGTACCAAGGGTAGCCTCTGAGTTAGCCTTGCACCTTGTGAGGAAGGCAGCCTGAGCCTTCTTCACGTTCTCCTCCTTTCCAGCCCATGCCTTGAGAGTGCTCTGCTGAAGTGCACGTCCAAAGGAGAAGGAAAGCGACCATGGCTTCTTTGTCTGGAGTTTGTTCATGGCATTGAGGTTGACAGTTGCCTCCTCCTCACTCTGCCCACCAGACAAGAACACAACAGCAGGAACTGCTGCAGGCATGGTGCGCTGCAGGGCCCGGACGGTGTACTCTGCAATCACCTCTGGTGCAACTTTGGGGGAATCAGAACCAGGGGTCACCATGTTAGGCTTCAAAAGGGTACCTTCAAGCAAAACATGGTGGTCATTCAGAGCCTTGTAGCATGCAGCAAGAACACGCTCGGTCACCTCGGCACACTTGTTAATGTCATGGGAACCATCAACAAGGATCTCGGGTTCAACAATGGGAACAAGGCCATTCTCCTGGCAAATGATGGCATATCTGGCCAAGCCATTGGCATTCTCGTTGATAGCCAACTGTGAAGGCTCATTAGGGCCAATCTTGAGCACAGCACGCCATTTGGCGAAGCGAGCACCAGCTTCATAGTACTTCTGGCAGCGCTGGGCAAGCCCATCTAGACCCTGGGTGGTGGTCTCACCATTGGTACCAGCAAGCTCTACAGTACCCTTGTCAACCTTAATACCTGGGAGCACTCCCCCTTCCTTCATCACATCAACGAAGGGCTTGCCTGCACAATCACTCGTATATAAGTTTTCCCTCTATGAATAAAATTCAGAAAATAATGACAAGAAAAGGTTTGTACACTATACCATCAGCAGTCTTCTGGTAGAGAGTCTCCTCAAAGAGAATGACACCACTGAGGTATTGAAGGGCACCAGGAGTACAGAAAAGTAGCTCACGAAGAGCACGCCTATTCGATTCAACATTCTCAACATTAATGCTGGCTAGACGCTTACCAATTGTGCCTGTTGACTCATCGGCAGCAAGGATACCCTTTCCAGGAGTGCCAATGTAGGCAGCATTTTTAATGAGCTCATCTGCAACATGTCAAAATTAGTTCATCAGATACACGAAATTTACATCTAAGAAAACTGCTATGGCCACAAATAACTTTGTTCAAACAGAATCTACAATAGCACGTGTTTAGAACTAAAAAATGTGAAACCACGCAATTCTAATCACATTGCTTAAGAGGTAACATAACACGTTTTAGTTGGCTCCATCATAAATAAGAGAAGATTAACCAAAATCAGACCAAAGAAATAAATCCGAGACAAACTTCAAGTCTCTACACTAAAGAACTTCAACTTACATGACATCTAAATTATTCAAACGTGTCAGAAGCAAAAACTATTTCATTAACAAACACAAAATAAACACAACACTGAAAATGCACAAAATTGATTTCCAGCAACAAGCACCACAGAACCATAAATATAACAAAGTCAAACAGCTTAAATAAGCATGATCCAAAAGTTCCGAACAAACAAGAAATGAAAAAGAACTAAGGTTATCACAAGCTTGTTGCATAAGAGCTTTTGGAAGAACTGGCTTCATAGTCCATCGATAAACAAAAATCAGAAACAAAATATAATTTCAACAAATCATAGACACGTGAATGAAAAAGAAAAAGAATTAATCACGGGAGACAAACGTGGATCTGAAATAGTATCATATCTAATCCCGAAAATAAAATATACTAACCAGAAACAGAAACGAAAACTAAAATTAAACAAAAAAATAAAAAAAAATACAAAAGAGATCTAAATTTAAATTCAAAATAATCAAGAGTCAGTAGAAGATTAACAAACTATAACTGTGAAAAGAAGATGCTACAAAAAGGAAAACGTGCAACAGATTAGAAAGAAAAATACACCGATTACAACAAAATCTATACATCGATCTAGATTTAACAAGAAGAAGATCAAAACATAAGATAGATCTAAACATCTAAACAAAACAAACGAGCAAAATAAAAGAGATTAAACAGAAAGAAACTACAAACTACGATATGATTCAAGAAATGATACACAAATCTAAAAGAAAGACGATGTCGTCGGGAAGAATACAAGAAAGAACGAGAACGGGAGAAATTACCGGTATATTTGCCCTTGAAGCAAGACATGGTTATCGATCTGAATAGGAGATTTGAAGAGTGAGATTGAAACAGATAGCGAGCGTGATGAAACCAGACTGATTTAGGTGGTTTTTAACAGAGGAGTTAAGGGTAGAAACAGAGATAAGCAGAGAAAGCGAGGCATCGAAATTGTCGCTTTCCCCCTTGTCTTTTTTAGCACGTAAC
>CP135540.1:896124-911672 GCA_032402905.1 Khaya senegalensis | reverse complement strand
TTATTGTTGCTTCTCGTCACCTACCAATGTGCACTGCCCACTATACTTAGAATCTCACTAATAATTGAACCAAACAAACTTCAACCTTTTAAATAATTCAGTCAGTCGCTTGTCGTTGGAGCATCATATTGATCATGCTCACCATTTTTTTATTTTTTTTTTTCAGGGTGTTATGTCAATTGTCACGCCACAAACTTTGCATATAAATCATACTAAATTGAAAGGACTTCATTGACAAAAAACCATGAGAGGCTCGTGTAGTTTGAATTTAAATTTTTTTTTTTTCTACATCTCTTTATAATTCTTTTATTATTCTTTAAAAAATATCAAATGAAGTATAATATACACATATATACATATACATAGTCGATATCAACTATAAATATTCACACTTTAAATAAAGATTAGTGCAATTCAATGCCAAATTATCTAATTTGGAGTTAAATGGTCCAACTTTACTGCTAATTTACTCAATTCATTGCTGATTTAGAACAAAATCAATGCAAAACTGAGTAATGCAGCACTGAATTATAACAAAATTAGATTTAAAAAAGTACAAAAAAGACATCCATCTTATATAGACATGAAAAAATTAAAAAAAAATTAAAACTTGTTATGTTTTTATGACAAGAGACTGAATCAACAGATCTATTTCTCTCGGAATAAACTAATTTCTCTTCTAAAAAAATTCATTCCAAATAAACTGGGGATGTATACAAATAACATATTAGCACAACCTTTTTATTATTATTATTATTATTATTTTTAATTTTTCTTTTAATAAAGAAGATGACAATTATTATTGTACATATTTTAACTGGGCCGCATAAAAAATAAATAATAGTCAATTTTTGCCAGCTAAGTAGAACTGAATTTCAGAAAAGGTGAGCAGAGGAGGATTACTCGGAATCAATCAAATGTTATTATAATAACTGTATATGGTCAGCCTCCAACACCAGGCGTGCGTCCAACGCAACTCCAGAAATGGCATCTAGATGGAATAAGCATGATATTAATAATAATAAATAAATTAAGATGGTCCCCCTTCACTTCACATCTGAATTATATTCACTCTTCTTCTCTCTTTATTTATTTATTTATTTATGTATAAATATGAACAAATGATAATTAATTAAAATCCTTATAAACAAATTTTTTTAAAAAAAAAAAATTTCTGTCCGCTCATAAAATAATACATGTGATCGATCCATTACTTATCATGATAAGTAATAGTAATGATACATCTACAAGCGGCCTGATGCAAGTCTAAAATTTATACATTTTATATACAAATATATAATTATATTAGTGAGAAAGATGGAAGAGAGTTGGCCAACTGATTATCATGTTTTAACCATTACTTCTGTGTTTGTTGGTCAAAATACAGTGACATTATAATACTAGTAATCGTTGTGAATATTAAGTGTAAATGAAAAATTTTTAAAAAAGAAAAAAACAACACAAGTGATATTTCACTACTCAAAGAATTAATAATACAAAATAGAAGAGCATTTGAGAGGGGTTGAATTTTTATAACATGAGGCCCCCACCACACATACACACGCGCATACACACACGCACACATATATATATATATATACATATATATATTATGTTATGTTATCTACGTGACTAATAAAATTAATGAATGTATAGAGATATTAATCAAAATAATAAAAGTGATGGGAATTCATCAACAATAGCGAGAGATGTTGTTATTCAATCACAAACTTACAACTCACCCTTTAAATTGAACCACTTTTAATTATATTGGACTATTTGTTAAAAATTTTGCTAGTAAAATTTTAGTAGGCATTGTTCAAAAATTTTTATAAGTTTATTTTAACAAAATATAGTCCTCTCTCCGTAAAAAGTGTGGGATTCTTACAAACGAATAAAAATAATGGAGCGAATTTGGCGTCCAATCATAACAGCTACACTTTTCTTATCTAAATAAAATAAAATTGTCTTTATCATAAGAGTGTTCAAAAGAGTCTTTGCACTGTGGAGAATAAATTCTACTCAGTTTTTATATCAAAACTCGTTATTTTCTAGCGCTTAAAATCTCACTGAATTACGGTCTTGGATTAGTTCACTTGCACGAAAGGTACACATGTTGTATATCCCTACGTACGTGTATTTTGAAAAGACCTAAAATCCTAAATCAAAAGCCCTCTTTTATTCTATTTTATGAAATCTCATAATCATTTTCTCCATGTTTTGACAAAGCCCAAAATATTTTTGAAGCCCAAGTTGTGCAAGTCCAAGTCCATTCTTCATGTTTACTTGATAGCTTGTTTTACAATTAAAAACAAAAAAGTGTGTATATATATATATATATATATAAAGAGAGAGAGAGAGAGAGAGAGAGAGAGAGAGAGAGAGAGAGAGAACCCACCACATTAAAGAAGAAGAAAGAAGAGAAGAAATTGTCTTGAAAGGAAGGAAAAGATGATAAGATGTGTTTGAGTTGCTGAAGCTATAGAATCCAAGTTGCTAAAGCTGCAAAATGATGATGGATGTAGAATTCTATATGTTGCTGAGCTGCAAAATTCTTATAGATGTGCTAAGTTACACTAGATCTATTCCTAAGCTACAGAATATTGTCTACTGCTATACTAAAGCTGCAGGCTGTGGATGTACTGAGCTACACTGGATTTATTCTGTTTTCAGTTATAGTTGTTAATTAGTTGATTTGTTGTGTAGTTAGTTACAAAATAGAAAATAAACTTTGCTGAGCTGGATTCTATTTCTATTATTAATTAGTTATAATTAGTAGTAGTGTATAGATTAAAATAGAGAAGTGCTGATTATTCATTGTATAAATACTAGTTGTATTCGATAAACAATGACAAGTGAAGATTTTCAAAATTAACATAGCATTTTCCTATTCTTTCTCTCAAAATAAACAAAGTGTTCAAGATTTTATCATGGTATCAGAGCCAAAATGGCTAATGCTAACATTTCAATTTCTACAGCCAATACGAACACCAATTTTTCTTTTGTAGTTCCAATTAAATTGGATGGATCGAACTTGTTAGCATGGAAATTATAAATGTTGTCGTCGATCAAAGGTAATGGTTTTAAAATGTTCATTACTAAAGACTGTGTGATTCCTCCTCGTCGCATCAGATCTAGAAATCCTGATGGATCATTAGTTGAGAATCCATATTATGTACTGTGGAAGAGACAGGATCAATTGCTACTTGGCTGGCTAATGTCTTCCATGACCGAATCAAGTCATTGGACTTGTAATCGGCTGCAAATCGTCTCTCAAAATTTAGAGAACTCTTAATAAACAGTTTGGTTCTCAAACAAAGGCTCAAATACTGCAGTTAAGATTTCAACTCCAGATGATAAAGAAGGAAAGCTTGACTATGTTAGAATACTTCATCAAAATGAAGAATCTCTTAGATCATCTTGCAGCTGCTGGATCACCTCTTATTAATGATGATTTTATACTATATTTACTAGGCGAATTAGGTCCTGAATATGAATCTATTGTGGTGAATATAACTGGTAAAAGTGATTTGTTGAATGTGAATGAAATGTACTCAATGCTTGTAACTCATAAGTGTAGAATTCAGCAAAACAATGTCAATGATGCAGTAGCCACTCAAGGCTATTTTTTGGCAAATTACTCTCAAGCTAGAGGCTTTCAAAGGAAAGATGGAAGTCAGCAGTTTTATAATTTTGTTGATGGAAGAGGTAGAGGAAATCAGGCTTATCAAACTGGAAGAATGTCTCAGGGTGGAAGATCGATGTCAACTAGAAGAGGAGGATCAAAACCTTTGTATCAGATCTGCAATAAGCTTGGTCATACAGCAAAGATATGTTATCATCATTTTAATAAAGAGTATGACATTCAGGTGGCTGAATCTTCACAACAGCAAGCATATTCTCAAAATTTTAACAAAGGAGAAAATTAGTCAAATAGAGCAGCATATGTTGGCACCGTTCATGAAAATTGTGAAGCTGATGAAGGCTAGTATTTGGACAATGGTGCTACTCACCATCTGACCAACAATCTTGAGAATATGAATATTCAAGGTAAGTTCACTGGTTCTGAAAAATTGATTGTTGGAAATAGTGCTGGATTGATTATAACTCATATAGGCAATTCTGTTTTATGTTTCAAAGAAGGTGCAAATTCTTCATGCAAACAATTGAGAAATATGCTTTGTGTGCCTGGTATAACAAAAAACTTGATCGGTATTTCAAGGTTAAGTGCTAATAATGATATAACAATTGAGTTCTGTGATAATTTATGTTTCATAAAGGACAAGAAACTGAAGAATGAGTTGCTGAGGGAAGTGGCTTCGGAGGGGCTATATAGAAGGCTACTCAAGTCATCCTCAAAGTTTGCAATCTCATGTTCACTCTCTCGATTTCCTATTAATGTCTCTGTATTTTCCTCTCTCAGTTTTTCTTCAAATAAAGTCTGTAATCAATGTCAGAATATAATATGTTCATGTCTGTGTTCTACAATAGCCAATACTACTTACAATTCTGCTTGTTCCTCCATTGGTTTGCTGCATAAGAGATTTAGTCGTCTAAATTCTCGAGATTTTAAACTCATTCTAAACATTTGTAAAATGCCTTATGATATAAATAAAGTTTCTATTCCTCAATTCTGTGATGCTTGTCAGTATGGACAAAGTCACAAACTTCACTTTGCAAAGTCATGTATTAAGACCTCTAAGCCCTTAGAATTACTTCATCTGGATTTATGGGGACCTGTTGGAATCATTTCCTCTCAAGGATTCAAATATTATCTTAGCATTGTGAATGATTACAATAGATATACTTGGATCTTTTCACTAAAATTGAAATCGGAAGCTTTAGCCACAGTTAAACATTTCAAACTTTTGGTGACAAAATAACTAGATCTACCAGTTAAATCTATTCAATCTGACTCATGGGAAGAATTTATCTCTTTCAAAACTTTTCTTCTTCAGAATGATATTTTTCATAGGTTTTCTTGTCCGCATACAAATCATCAAAATGGAGTAGTGGAGAGAAAGCATATAACAATCATTGATATGGAATTAACCTAGCTGGCTCAAGCAACTCTACCACTTTCTTTTTGGTGGTATGCCTTTCTAACCCCAGTATAGCTTATCAATCGATTATCTACTCCTGTCCTACATAATGTTTCTCCTTTCCAAAAATTATTCCATTACTTTCTTGTATATTCTATGTTTTGAGTGTTTGGTTGTACATGTTTTGCATACCTGAGAAGTTACAGCAATCACAAGCTAAATTTCAAGACATCCAAATGTGTTTTCCTTGGTTATAGTCCCTTACATAAAGGTTACAAGTGCTTGCATTCTTCAGGAAAGTAGTTTATTGTTAGACATGTCATTTTTTATAAAAACTCATTTCCATATTCTTTTTTATTTTCATCTACTTTTACTGGTTCTTCTTCATGAAGTTTTTCCTCTCAAATTCCTTCGGTTCAATATCCTGCTAGTCATTCTAATCTTGTAGTTTTTATCTTTTCTCCTCTCCTCTCCACAGCAAACACTAGTCCTGTCAATGCTTCACCTGTTAATAACTCTTCTGTTCCATAAGTTCAGAACATTCATTCGATTATTACAAGGTCTAAGAATGGTATTATAAAACAAAAAGCTTATCTTGCCACTGATACTTGTTCTGATATACCTATTGAACCCAAGTCTGTCAAGCAAGCACTATAAATTCTTGTATGGAAACAAGCAATGCAGGAGGAATTTGATGCACTTTAGAAGAATAATACATGGGAATTGGTTCCTTTTTTATCCAATTATACTCTTGTTGGCAACAAATGGGTGTTTAGAATCAAGTATAACTCTGATGGTTCCATTTCTAAACATAAAGCTCAGTTGGTTGCTAAAGGATTTCATCAAGTTTTAAGAGTTGATTTTCATAAAACCTTTAGTCCAATTGTGAAGGCATCTACTGTTCAATTAGTTTTAAGTTTAGTTGTAACAAATGGATGGTTCATAATGCAGGTAGATATTAATAATACCCTTCTTAATGGTAATCTTACTGAATCAGTTTATATGTCTCAACTCGACAACTTTATTGATGCTCAATTTCTTACACATATCTGTAAATTGCATAAGGCACTCTATGGTCTCAAACATGTACCTCGTGCCTGGTATGACAAGCTGAAAACAACCTTACTACAATGGGATTTCTTGAACTCTCGAGCAAATACATCTCTTTTCATTAAGCATACATCTTCATCTATCATTCTTGTTTTAATCTATGTTGGTGACATTCTTGTGACTAGCTCTTCTAAGGTTCTAACTTAGGCCTTTGTTTTACAACTTGGACACACTTTTGCTTTCAAGAATCTTGGTTTGCTTAGTTATTTTTTGGGCATCGAAGTCTTTTATAATTCTGCAGGCCTAATTTTGTCTCAATCTAAATACATAAAAAAAAAAAGGTCTTATCTCGAGCTAACATGGCAGAATGCAAAAGATGTGATACTCTTATGATTTCTGGTTCAAAATTGATTAAGATATCTGGCGATTCTCTTGATGATATAAGTTTCTATAGAAGCATACTTAGGGATCTTCAATATATTACTATCACAAGACTTGACATTTCTTTTTCAGTTAATAAGCTCAACCAATTTTTAGCTTCACCCACTGATCAACATTGAAAAGCTGTCAAAAGACTTTTACGATATCTGTAATCTACAGGTGATTATGGTTTACAATTTAATTCTGGTGGTTCTTCTGCTATTATTTCTTATGCTAATGTAGACTGGGCCTGTGACCTGAATGATAGAAAATCAATAGGTGGATATGCTATTTACTTTACTGGTAATCTTATCTCTTGGTCCTTCAAGAAATAACAAGTTGTTTCCCGTTCTAATACTGAATCTGAGTACAGATCCTTGGTTGCTGCTGCTTCTGAGATTTCTTGGCTTCTTTCTCTTCTTTCTAAACTTCGAATTACTTCTGTTGTGCCTATAATTTAGTGTGATAATCAGAGTGCTTCTGCTCTTGCTCAGAATCCTCTACTTCATGCCCGCACTAAGCATATTGAATTGAATCTTCACTATATTCGTGATAAGGTTCTTAATAAGGAATTGAAAATTCGTTATATTCCCTCTGCATTTCAGGTTGTTGACATTTTTACTAAACTTCTGACTTTTCCTCTCTTTTCCTATTTTTGTTCCAACCTTCTAGTTCTTCCACGAACTTCAGCTTGAGGGAGGATGATAGGATGTGTTCAAGTTGCTGAAGCTGCAAAATCCAAGTTGTTAAAGCTGCAGAATGCTGATAGATGTAGAATTCTGTAAGTTGCTGAGCTGCAGAATTCTGATGGATGTGCTAAGCTACATTGGATCTATTCCTACGTTGCAGAATGCTGTCTACTGGTATACTAAAACTACAGGCTACGGATGTGCTGAGCTACTCTGGATTTATTCCGTTTTCAGTTATAGTTGTTAATTAGTTGATTTGTTGTATAGTCAGTTACAAAACAGAAAATAAACTCTGCTGAACTGGATTCTATTTTTGTTATTAATTAATTATAATTAGTGATAGTGTATAGATTAAAATAGAGAAGTGTTGATTACTCATTGTATAAATACTAGCTGTATCCGATAAACAATGGCAAGTGAAGATTTTTAGAATTAACAGAGCAATTTCCTATTCTTTCTCTCAAAACAAACAGAGTGTTCAAGATCTTATCAAAAGATAAAGGAAAATCTTGTTTTAGAGAGAGTTTGATTTTAGGAAGAAAGTAGCTTCAATTTTCTTGAGAGATAATGAATCAAGTTGTGGGATTTTGGCTTAAATACATTATTTACCTTTTCTAGCCAAATTCCAGTAAGTTTTCTTACATGTAAGCTTTTATTTCAAATTTCTTTTGTCTAGTTGTTTTCTACCCACAAACAATTTCATAAAGCTGAATTGATATATTTTTATAGTCTAAATTTTTGTATTTTACTTGTTCATTGAAAAAATTGAATTTACCTTTTGTTAGTTTCCCTCGTAAGTTTTTTTTTTTTTTTTGTTTTAACAATTCTCTTAGGTTTCGTTAAAAGTTTACTATAGTAAATTGCACAGAACTTCAGCTCTTCTTGGTGTGTGTTGGTAAAATTGTTGTTAAATGTCTTTTAAGGAGTGGTGTTATTGAATGAAGTGAATTCGGCAGAAGTATATAATAGTCAATAGCTTGATTAAGGTAGGTGAATAATTGATACAGTTGGCAACTAGAAATATTTTAAAAATTTTAAATTAGAAATATTTTAGAAATTTTGCAAGAACTTTGTATTTTAAGATTATTAGAATTTTATATTTTAATATTATTAGAATTTTTTATTTTAAAATTATTAAAATTTTATGTATTATTAAAATTTTATATTTTCATATTATTAAGATTTTATATTTTAAAATTATTAGGATTTCATACTTTAAAATTATTATAACTTTATATTTTAAGTTTAATATAAATAAATTATTCTTTTCTTTTTAAATTAACTTTTGACATAATTATAACTTTTTTCTTATAAATTTGATAAGTTTTATCATTTTTTTTTTACTATTTCACTGCGTCAGTTGATATCAGAATAAAGTTTTTATCCTTTTCTAATGGTAGAAAACTTAGTTGCAGATAATGATAGTTCTTATAACTTAGATCAAGAAACTAAGATCTCACAACTTGCAACACAATATCAAAAGAGTGCATTGATCACTTTAGAGCAATGACTAGATCGTAAAATTTAATGTCTAGAATGACTTTTTGAAGAAATTGCATATCAATTTAATGCTCTAACTGTTAATGCCAACATGAACCAAGGTGTTGAAAGGTCACGTACTAAGAAAGATGCAGGTCACAAACAACCTATTGGCAAACATAATCCTATATAAAAACATTGACAGCAAACTCGTATAGAAGATTCAAATTAAAAAGAAAATGATTATCTAGAAGTACTTACAAGGAATATTAGGAATGCACCAATTGAATGCAGCAACAATTCTTTTAACGATGATAGGTATTTCAACAAATACCGATTAAAGGTAGATATTCCTAATTTTAATGAAAGTTTAAATATTAAAAAAAATTTTGATTGGATTATGGAAGTAGATGGATTCTTTAATTATATAAACATTTCAAAAGAAAGTAGGGTAAGACTTATTGCATGCTCATTAAAAGGTGAAGTTTCAAAACAAAAGTAGTTATTACGACAAGAGTTTCTTCCTCTTGACTTTGAGCAAATCTTATTCCAAAAATATAAAATGTGTCATCAAAGGTAGTAATATGTCCATGATTATACCACTAAATTTTTTAAGTTAACAAAAAGAAATGATTTAAGTGAAATAAAGGGGTAACAAGTTACAAGATATCTTGATGGTTTAAAATCGATTATCCGTGAAAAATTTTAGGTACAAGTCATCACACTTTATCAAAAGCATGTAATATTGCATTAAAGGTGGAGTTGGCATTGTAGGATAAGAGCATATTAGACTTTTCTCGCAAAATTTATGGTAAGGATAATTATAGAATATCTAGTAACAGGTAAAAATTAACTTCTAGCATCTCTACATATAACGATTGGTGTAAAGAGGAAAAAGCTGCTGAAAAGTATAATATGATAGAATTTAAGGACAAGCTTAAGATTGAGAATTCATATGCTAAACCTATCCTAGAAAAGTATTTTAAATGCAATCAACCTAGTCATAGGTTTAATGACTGTCCTTGTAAAAAAACTATTTATGTTATGGAGTGAAAAAAAGAAAAAGATAAAGATAAAATTTATTATGGTCAAAATTGGGATATTGAAGAATCTGAAAAGAATGATAATGTGAACTGTCAAAATTATGGGTAAGGAGAATAATGTTAACGCTAAAGTAGAAGATAAGTCCTAGTAGCACGAATTATTTCGAACTAAATGCACCATTACTTGCCACTTGTTTGACATTATTATTAATAGTGGTAATTGCGAAAATGTCATTGAAAAAGAAGTAGTAGAAAGCTTGAGATTGTAAATAAATAAGCAACTAAATAATGCATAGTACTTTTCTCTATCAACAAATATAAAGATGAGGTTTATTATGACATAGTGGACATGGATGCATGTCACTTATTGTTTAATAGATTATAACAATTTGATGTAGTTTCACAACATGATAAACAAGGAAAAACTTACAAGTTAAAGAAAAATAGTTTACATTATTGCCAATGAAAAAAGGTTTTGAAGCCAAAGTCTTAAAAGTAGAGAGACGAACTATCTTTACGCTGATCATTTAGGACATGATAAGATTATGACAGTAATAGTAGAAAGGTATTATTGGCCACATATAAGAAAAGATGTATTCAAATATATGCAACGATGTTATGTTTGTCAAATTGCCAAGAGTCATTCTCAACACGCTAATTTATATATATGTCTTTACCTAGTCTAGAAAATATTTGGGAAGATTTGTTTATAAATTTTGTGTTAAGCTTACCTCAAACACAAAGAGATGTGGATTCTGTTTTTGTGATAGTTGATAGGTTTTTGAAAATAGCATCTTACGTTGTAGATCTACCAAAGTCAATGAATATTTCTAAAACAGTTAATAGCAGATATTTATCCATTTTATATGTCAGAGAAACCATCATATCAAAATACTGTAGCATACTTAAGAATAAGTTTTTTCTCAAGTAAAAAGGAATGACATAGTTGGCAACTAAGAATATTTTAGGAATTTTAAATTAGAAATATTTTAAGATTTTATAAGAACTTTATGTTTTAAAATTATTAGAATTTTATATTTTAAGATTATTAGAATTTTATATTTTAAAATTATTATAATTTCATATGTTATTAGGATTTCATATTTTAAAATTATTAGGATTCTATATTTTAAATTTAGTATAAATAAGTTAGTCTCTTCTTTTCAATATAACTTTTGGCATAATTACAATTTTTTTTCTCTTAAATTTGAGAAATTTTATCAATTTTTTTGTTATCTCACTGCATCAATAATTATATATATGTCTATGGGTGATTTTAATGATTTAAAATTGAAAAGTGGGGTTTTTAACTATTTTGCATTCAAATTATATAATTTAAATGATTTGCATTAAATCATATATTTATTCAAGTTAATTCCTGTAAATTGAGTTTGTTTTGACACATCTATTAGGTAAATTTACGTTACACATGATGAGATTTTCCTGAAATAATTATTGAAAATTATCATAGGTTTACATTTTAAAAATGCTAATTTTATGCGATTTTGTGCATAATATTTTATTCGTATGTTATTATTCTCTTTTGTGACTTGTATGAATTTTAGAGGGACGTAGCATGCTATGTTTCATCAATTATTTTAAAGTAAAAAATATGATCAAATTATGCTTCTATTGTATCATTAAATTGTATGTATTTTTATTTTTTAATTACCACATGTGCCTAGGAAATGGAATAGTACGAGGCATTGATTATTCAAGTACCCCTCACTTTGAATTTAATTTCAAAACCACAAAAGCCAACAATCATGGGCCAAACCCTAAAAATAATAACTCAAAAATACACTTGGCATGTGTTAAGAATATTTGATTGAAATGATAGTGTATGAATTGTTTTTATGATCTTTTCATGTTAAATTGTAATAAATTTTATTGGAATCATAAAACTTTAATTTAGAACCTTTGCAGGCGTTATAGAATTTTTTTATTTTTTATTTTTTATTTTTATTTTTTATACATTTTTGGGCTAAAACATTTTGGCAATCTTTAACCTGTGCTCAGTTCGTTGCCATCCCTACATGTGCTCCGCAATAGGTAACAAGTCGAGGACAGGGATGATATGCTATATCCATCCCTAGCATGTTTATGAAAACGGGGCCAAATGTGACCTTGTTCCTTAACTTGAACAAGTTAGGCCAAGTTATGTCCTCGAATATATGGGAAAAATTGCATCCCTAGTCCTATGTCTTATATTTTTTTATTTTTTACTCCTGTAAATATAAGATATATAGTAATAGTATAACACTATTATATTAGTGTATAAAAATAAATTTGTGTAAAGGTTTGTATAAATTATAGTACTGTTAATAAAATTTATGATGCATATTTAGTTATTCATTTGTTTATTTAATAAAATCTTATGACTTGTACTATTATTTTCAAGTTGATCAATTGTTATAATAATCACAATAAGAAACATAAAAATTTGTAATAAGAAATAAAATTAAATATTGCACAAATTATTGTATTAAATGATTTTATTTAAATTAGTGTACCTATTTTGTTTCACTTTATAAGCATAAGTAAATCTCAAGCCTCCGCAATAAGAAGTGTCATGTACATCAACAGAAGTAAAAAGTAAAATTTAATTAAGTTTAATCCATCTTTTAAGGCCATCAATAGAAATGACTTTTTTTTTAACTTGGACAATGAGTTTTAAATTTATTAATTTTTATCAATAAATTAAAATTTTTATTAATAGATAAAAATTTTGAACTATTTCTTACTTTTATTTTTAAATTTTAATTATATTTTATTAAAAATATTTGTTAAATAATAAATATTTAATAAATATAATTTAATAATGTTCTTAAATATAAATGAACATAATATTAATAAATGATTTTGATCTATTTTAATAAAATATTAAATTAAATTTAAAAAATTTTCAAATATAACATAACTGAATCTTATAAATTTATTAAATAATTTAATAATAAATATTTAAATTTATATTATGTAAATATATTTATCGATTAAAAAAATTATTTTGAATGCATCACTTAATTTTTTAAAAAATTCATAAGCTCAATTGCATATAAATAATTTTATGGATAAATTAATTTTTAACACAATTTAAACTACATATTCATATATTTAAATATTTTTAATTAGTCTATTAAAAGTGTATTTAATTTTTAATAATATTTAAAAAATTATATTATGACTACTAATAATATAATTCTAATAATATAATTTTTTTTCTTACTTTATTTCTTAGTTAGTTTGTCTTTAAAAGAATTAAAAAAATAATTACATTAGTAATTATTTTTTATATAATAAAAATTAAATTTATTGAATGCATATGACTAACTGTATGAATTGCGATAAATATAAAGTTATAAAATAAAATTATAAATTAAAATATATGTAAAATCTATTAATAAAATATTTATAATTTAATAATCACAAAAATGATATTTAATAAAATGATGTTAAACTTTTATAATAATGATAAATTAATTTATAAATAAAATAAAATATACTAAAATAATATTATTTAATAATTTTTAAATAATATTGTACAAATTATTATTCATTATTAAAATCATTCAATAGTTAATTATTTAAAACAATAGGTAATTAAAAAAGAATTACTTTAATTAAAAAATATCTTAAAATATATAAATAAAGAATAAAATTAAATATTTAATTATCGACAGAATGAATTATAATCTTTCATTTTTTGGAGAGGAATTTATCATTCCATTTGATGAATAAGAATTCTTAAAAAATTTTCTTTTTTCCTCTATTTCTTTAATTAAGTTTACTCTAAAGATAAATTGAATAAAGGGAGAATTTCTTTTTTCAAGGTAAGTTTAGTTGGAGAAATAAAGGAAAAAAAATAATTCCTTGAAATTGTTTGTTTATACCCTAAATTCAATCGTATTTTGAATATTTGGCACATTTGTATCATGATATTTTAATTTATATATTATTTAATTATTTTATTATTATATATTTATATATTTAATAAATATAATAATACTCTTAAAATAATAAGTTCAATTAGTTGGACACTATTCTTAAATGTCTCTAGTTAAGTATTATTGTAAATAGAAAAATAATAATGCATGGAGACTAATATATATAATGATTGATAATATATGTGTATTATGATATGAGATATCAACTCAATATATGAGTACAAGTTAGTGAACTAATGTATTATACTAGTCCATCGTGAAAGTGCTACGTAGATTATTATATGAGTGTCATAAATGATTCACATAATAACAATAATATATGTAATCCTTGAATTTAAGATTATTATAGTTTTCAATATAGAAAATGATATATTTTGATATTTTCAAATGTTATCTGTAATAAGATAAATTATAAAAGAAATAATCAAATATGCCATAATTCGTGTAGAGAGATGTGTATGATTAAAATAAGATTTATCCCTTCTATATAATATGAGTAATATCTTAAATTTTTTAATTGAATAAAATTTTAAAAAATATATGATAATACTTAAATAAATCAATATATGATATTGATTTTATTTGATATAATAAATTTATTCAGCATATTAAAAAATATAAAATTAAAATATACGATGATGATATATTTTATATCTCATGTTTAATTAAGATATTTAGTATAAAGAGATTATATTACACAGTAACATTGGTTACGGATAAGGTGATATTAAACTACTGACATTCTCGTTACTTAGGTAGTCATGATGTATTAATAGATATCGCTCATTACTTATAATACTAAAATTAGATTTTAATACTACTATAAGAACTTATTAAATTACACATTAAGATCGAAAATAATATATATGTGTGCGTGTGTGTGTATATATATATAATGTTAAATGAGTTTATAATTCATTAAGTTATTTGGGTATTAATTTTTATTAAATTCATTATTAAATGAGTTTAGTATTCATTGAACTATTTAAATATTAATTTTTACTAAATTCATTATGTAAATATTGGACTAAATTTATTAATAATTACTTTACTAAATAAATTAAATTTTATAAGAAAATCAAACTAAATAATTTAAATTAAAATTAAAAATATCTAAAATAATAATATAAATACGTGATATTTGTATTTTTAAGAATAAGCATGGAGTTTATTTTTATATCATTACTTTGAAAAGAGAAAAAAACACACAAAACATTACATTATGCACTCAAATTATAGGAATTAACATTCCAATTAAATTTTCGATTATGTGAATACTATAGAAACAATTAATTTATGTTCGTGATTTGACAAAAATCGTTTATTAAAGATATGTGCATATTTATTTCATATAGTAAATTCTTATTCCTCCAAGTAAGGGAATAATTATTCCTCTGCAAGGGTCAAGTATGATTTTTTTTCTCCAAAATAATTTAATTTATAGTCAAGTATGATATTTTTTCACCAAAATAATTTAATTTATAGTCAAGTATGATTCTTTTTCTCCAAAATAATTTAATTTATAACTCTATTCTTAATTTATGTATTTTATAATGAATTTTATTTTGATTAATTTATATTATTATTTTTAATTAACTAATTATTTTAAGAATTTCTTATCAAATTGCTTTAATTATATTATATTAGTTGAAAATGTAATAGAAAATTAAAGTATTATAATCAACGAAAATATTATTTTAATTTATTTTATTTACAATTTAATTTATAATTATTAATACTTATTTTTGTAATAAAATTGAAGTTAATTTATTCTTCTAATTATGAAATGCATGAACAACTTTAATAAAAATAATTATTTTTGTGCAAAAATAATTGGTTACTATAATGTGTGCTTGTATTTAAAAATACTAACAAAATATA
>CP135540.1:792882-866124 GCA_032402905.1 Khaya senegalensis | reverse complement strand
TTTCTAAAAACAAATACACCGTAAGTTTTGAAGGTTGATAGTCGCGTCCACAGGTCGAAGATATGAAGGGTGGAACGTCGTATTCGCAATAGCAAATCGTGAAACCGTTCACATTGTAGGAGAGAGTGAGCCCTGGAAAGTGTGGAAATCGTGGAAATCGTGGAAATTAACGAGTAATTGAATAAATCAATGAATTGGAAAACAGCTGTCCGCAAAGGGTAGTCCACTGGGTTGACTTGTTGACTCTAGTTCTTGTAAAACGACAATGCTTTTGCAAGAATTGCTCTTTTCTATTCTACACGGAATTTAAGAAAGGAATTATTGGATTATTATTCAACTTAAAATATAAATTAATTAATGCGTGAAATAATTCTCTTTCTTTGTTTCCAATTTCCTTTTTTTTTTTTTTTTTTTTTTTTTGGGGTTTGGAGGTTCTCTTGACAGCTCGTCACTTTAGTCCACCGTCGACAATGACAAACAACGACTCTCTCCATTATCAACTCTTGTGCAAAATATCACTTAAGTCTCATACATTTTGTTTAAATCATTAAAATTTAAATCTTTTTAAATTTTGCATAAATTGATTTAGAACATTATTCACAGTTGAACTAATTTAGTCAAAATTAAGCCAATGATACTTTATTTCAAAGTTTTTAATTAGGCAAATTAAACACATGCCTCCTTACAATCATGTTTGTTACATTCTGCTAAATTTTGTCATTTAAAAAACTTAAATTTATGTTCTAAAATTTTTTTTAAAGTTAAATTTAGTTATTAATTATTTATTAAAAAAAAGATGCTCCTTGTACTATCCATCATAACTCGTGATTTACAAACTCTTCTAGTATTTATAGTAGTATCTGAATATACTTTTCATGCAAGAAATAAGATATTACGAAGATTATGATTGTCACTAAATATATTAAATTATTTGATATGCTTGAAAAATTAGAAGTACGTAGAATAGAGAATTCATAGCTAACATGATTGAGATGATAAAATAAAAATAGAAAATGATTCTATTGATAAAAATTAATTTATGAAGTTTATAGTTTTATATTTTTAATATTCATAATTTTAATATAAAATAATAAAATAAGTGAGATGCAAATAATAAATGGTTAATTAGGTGTCAACTTAGTTAGAATATTATACTATAACTATAGGAATGTAACTTCACCCATTTAAAATTAATTTAATTGATATTGTAACTTGTAAATTTTATGTTAAATTGAGTTAAAATAATGGCTAAAATTATTTGGTGTATAAATAAGTCAAATGAGTTATGACTAAAATTATTTAATATATATAATTGGGCAAAATAGGTCGATAGGCCGAGCCTAGGCTTAATAGTTTGCAGACGGAGCTCAAGCTCTTGGCTAGCTCTTGCCTCTCGGATTGGCCTAACCCCACAGCAAGCTGGGCATAGAGACCCGACTCTTTTGTCATTTCTAATTTATTTAAAGAATAATCATTTTCGTAAGTTAGGAATTTTGAACTCTTTTATATAAAATTCTAAATTTAAAATAATTTAATTAGACAAAATTAAAATTTATAAGTTGAAATAAAATAAAATAAAATAGAAATTAAAAACATAAAAAAAAAACAATATTTATTTTAACGATTTTGCTTTCAGCATTGCGACTTTGTCGTCATGGCTGTAAGGATTTGATGCCTCGTCAATTTTGTAAATATTAGAGACATAATTCATTTAGACAAAACATGGAGAACTTGGATGAAATTTGGTCCTTGTACAAATTATGTGTTACGATATGATTCCCCCTTATCATCACAAAATTCGATAAGTTAGTGAGTGGAGAGCATTATGTAAAGAAATTGAAAGTACGTGGGGTCCAAGAAAACAAAAGAAACTATGTTGAAAACTTTGTAATGAATTGTAACTGCCGTTTTTGGAGATTCTCCATATGACTTTAGGGCATCAGCAGCAGCCTCTCTCCCCGCTAACACGCTATTTATACGACCAACCTGCACCACCGTGTTTCAATTCATTTTGATAGCTGAAGCCACAAAAAAATAGAAAAAAAAAATGAAGCAGCAGAGTTTTCATCTCTCTCTCGTCTTTCTTCTCTTTTCTTTTCTACTTTTGTCCCACTCAATTTCTGCACGTCCTCTTGCACAACCACAAAACCAAGGTAGCTAGCTGAGACTGATGGAAGTTTTCTGGGTTGTTTAACTTTGCTCCTCCTCTTTCTTTCTTGTGATGTTCATAATACTTTGATTTACAGGTGAAAACCAATCCAACAAAAAGGATGAAGTGAAGGCTGATGGGATTATTAGCACATTCCAAGAGATTACAGAAGATTTCGTGAATGTAAGGATTGATTATTTGAAATTAATTTTTTGCTTTTTCTTAACCAACTTTGATCAGATTATTTATTTATAATCATGTGAAATTGGGTATCTTTTGTGCAGCTGATGGGATCGGAGGAGTGTGAAGTAAAAGACGAGGAATGCCTGAAGAGAAGGATGATAGCAGATGCTCACTTGGATTATATTTATACCCAAAGCCATAAGCCTAAGCCTTAGATGCATCACATGTACTTCTGGAACTGGTGTTCAATAATAGAATAGAATTGCCAAGCAAAAAAATTATATGTTCGAGCGACGCCTTTGTTCATATATATATGAAATTGTAAATAACTGTTAGTGCTACATAATCTAGGTGTATTGTGTCAAAGAGACGAATATCGTTACTGTAATTATCTTGGTTTTAAGTTTGTTTGGGAAATAAAAATCGCAATAGAGAGAGAGTATCCCGGCCTGAAATCAATGCTTACTAAGAACATGTTCAAGGGAAAAATAATTAATTTAATTAGTTAATAAAAAGTTTGATCTGATCTGCATAAAACAGTAAAGGAAAACTTTATGGTCAATGTCCATCCAGCATTGACTGACTTGTTGAATTATTGAGACACTCAAGACAGACCAACGGTGAACCATCACTCCTTCCAGATTGAAAGAAATTCTTTGCTCCAGAAACATTACTAATAATAAAAAATTGATCCTTTTTCTCGTCATTGTCACTCTGGTTTAAGCACGCACAATGCTTGAGGAAGTATGCATTGGATGTGAACTATGGCATTACACAAAAATTTGTAAAAATTGGACGATATTCACTCCCATTCAAAATGTAAAATTCAAAAATTGAAATATTTTCAAGGGAACAACAAACACAATCAAGAAGAGCGCTTCAGCGAGACCAATCAATTTATAATGTTACTCAGATTTTGGCAAAGGAAAATAACATAATTCATTGTTGTCTCAGAAACAATGTAAATCAAGAAACGATGCTCAACTAACAAACAAGGCCAAATCCACAACCAAATAAAAAAGAAAAAACATAGGTTACATCTGCTTAATGATAAACAGGTTCCCTGTCATCTTGCAACAGTGAAGCTGAATAGACAATGGATCAGAGCGTTTCCCTCATTTAGCTAGCAGAGAGCAACAAACGGAATGTCTGGATGAAGAGCATGAGTAACCACACTTGGGCAAATAGTCTCAAAATCAATTTATAAAAGAACACCACATCAACCGCATTAGTGAAGAAAGTACAGGTGCAGACTATCTGGCATTATATATATTTTTTTATCAGACTATAATTCCACAGAAAAAGAAAAAAATGAAAAGAAGAAACATCGGATAAAAAAGAAAGAAATGAGAGCAGGAAAGACAAATACATGCTCTCAGCACCATTTAAGGGCATAACAAAATTAGCATGAATGGTCATGCATATTTAAGTGGTGTTAAGTAAACCAGAATTCAGCTTCTCCTGGTGATTGCAGCTGCACATCTATGGTGTCTCTCTCAACTTGATACATTATGCATCCTTTTCCTAACCAAAAAGTGCAAAGTAAAATCAAGTATCTTAGGGAAATCATCAAAGGCATACTAGATTTGTCTGCAGCCATTCTACAGATTAAATGATGGTTATATTCTTTAACATATGCATAGATAAGATATATTAAATGTAATTTTCAAAATTCAAGAATCTTACCACTTTAACAGTACTCATCAGTCCCAAGTCATGAACCGAACTCCCCGAGATACAATTTGCATGCACAATTGGACCATTAGCAGAACTCTCATCAACAGTTCCTACCGCACCATCCCTAGATGGGAATGTCATGTAAACTGCTCCCTTGAACATCCATTCATCTGTTGCTTGACTATAATAATCTTCAAACAACTCACCACACAAAACACATGCACATTGATTATCATCTGCAGGAACCATTGGCTCACCCTCATTTATTGTCTTTCCAGATTCGTTTATGACACTGATGAACTCAAGTCCCAGTGGAAGTCCTGCCTTTCCACCAACCCAGTCATCTGAGGTTGCGTACCATCTCCTTGATGCCTTATCTACTCCATCTAGACCAGACTTTTTTAAAGCATGCCATTCCAAATGTCTATCAAGCCGTTCTTGAAGTTTAAGTCGAAGGCCACATATGCTGCACATATGTGGAAAGTCATCAACCAGTCTATTGATCACAGATTGATGGAATTCTCGAATTACATCAGGCTTGAACTTCAAGCCTATGAGATTCTCTGTTTCTGTTGTGGACTGAGGTAAGGCATCAGAACTTTCAGTGGCAGGTTCTGGAAAAGATACCTCATCCACAGTGGATGAATGAATGGTTGAGGAATTTGGAACTGAGGACACTGGTGCAGGACTACTGGAAGAAATATCTGGGCTCTCATTCTTCGTCTGTTTGGGAATCTGGGGTGCTGTGGGGGATGGTGATTCAGTCTTCGATGCAGATATCAGACCCTTTGCAACTAATGTGCTCAAAAGGTTTGAAATTGGGTTTGAAGTCTTACTTTCAGCATGTGAAGTTTGTACTGACACACTACTAGGAATTGATGAAGGTGGTGGACCAGGTGGCAGGGGTGGGTGTTCCACCTTTCTCTGAGAACTATCAGTGGTAGCTGATGACTCTTCTTGGAAAGCAGAACCTGATGAAGATCCTGACACACCCCTGGGCCCTGAAGGTGTAGCCAGCAAAGGGGGAGGCCCGCTTGGTAGAGGAGGCTGAATATCTGACCGTGCAGGCATTTGCCCAACGTCCTGGAAAGCTTGATTAGCTAGGCCATCAGGAATTGAATTTCCAAGAATTCCACTCTTCAAGACAGCAGCCAACAAACTACTTGTGCCACATTGTCCTGAAGCTTCCGCCTCAAGAGGATTTGAGCGGTCAGATACAGCTTCTCCAGCAGAGGAAGTCCCAAAATTAGAAAGTTGCGGCGGAAGAGGCTTTTGAGACAGACCAGAAGGTTCTGGCTGCTTCAGCTGAAATGAAGTCATTGCAGGAGATGAACCTTTCAAGTCTTGAGGCTGAACTTTTTGCAATTTACAAAGCTGGCTATTAGATGGCAGGATAGACAAAGAATCCTTAGTAGCATGGCCATGAAGCCCAGGGTTCACAAGTCCTGAGAATGCAGAGGTTTTTAAATCAGGCCGGGAGAGGGGATGGGCATGGGGATAATCCTGCTCTGCTAAATTTTGCAAGCTCTGACGGGATTGATGTGCTGGGACTGAAGGTGATGGAGAACGCCTGTGCATGGGTGACTGCCCGGATGGCGATCCAGCTCCAGTAGACTGAAACCTTTGTTGTCCTAAGGTTCCAGTGGACCCCAATGCCGAACTTGCCACAGTCCCAAAACCTGAGGCTCCAATATGGGATGATCCCACTGGTGGACGACCTCCCGTCCTGACCAGAGAAGAACTTGAACTTGTAGGCAACCCACCAGGAGTCGCAGAATAGCCTTCTAAATGACATGAGTTAATGTTAGAAGTCCCAGAATGAATTAGCCCATCTGTTGAGTGCACATCTTTCGAGTGCCACGGTGATGACATCCGGTGCCCATAAGAGCCTTGGTCTTTCTGTTCTGTTGAAAGTGAATCAGAGGAAGTTTCTCTATCAAAACTTGAGCTGACCTGATCTGATAATCTAGAGTGCATATCCCACATGAACTCCTCTTCCTCAGAGTTTTTCCAGCTAGTAGAAATGCCACTGCTGCTTCTACTTGCATTATTCAGGGTTTGTTGTAAATGCATAGCAGCATTTGCAGCTTTGGGCGCCGAGTAATTTTGAAATCCCTGCTTATTTAAACCATTCCTTTGGCCAGATATTGTCTCCATAATATTACTACCAGTTCCATACCAAGGCTTCTCATGTCCTTGATCACTAGTCCTACTAGTGGTTCTTCCAGTTCCCAAGCCAGAATTTTGAGAAAGATCAGAACCATAATCATAGTCGCTATATGCTCCACCAATGTTCTTCTCATGAATCGGCTCACCTGGTGCATCCCTGTGAGAATGCTGGACACTCTGAAAAGTTAACCATATCACAGAGCCATGAAGATGGAAATGAGAACATAGTGAGAAGGAAAAAAATAAACATAAAATGCTAAGCTCACATGCATTTTGACCAGAGGATCCACCCATGGCCTATTGGCACTCATACTGGCTGCTCTATCCAGCCTCTCAGCATCTACAGTTGAGCTGGCCATAGGCCCAGTCATGTCATTAACCAATCCTTTTGCCTTATTCAGATGAAACCAAATGAAACGAAAGAACTCAGTCAAATATATTTTGACAAATTGATAATGTTAAATACAGAGTAAAAGAAAATCAAAACAGAGTATGAGAAGTGGAAGAAGAAGATAAAATTTAGAATCATGAACAGGAGATAAATTTACAAATGGATTCCTAGAACGGAAATAGAAACAGCTACATAATACGTATATCCAAATAACAGCGATAGTATACTTCAATTGGAAAAAATCCCTGCAGCATTTGTTCAATACACACTCATTTATCAAAAATTTAACAGCTTCCTAGGAATTTCCCTATAAGAGATCCACCAAACTAGAGTAAGTAAGAAAAGCATATATAAAAATGATCCTCGCACAGGTCATGACAAGTCAACCTGTAAAATCAAGTTTATCGACACTCATACAAGCAATTCACTGTCAATCACACAATACTCCAATTTTTTATTTTTATTTATTTATTTATTTTTTGAAACTTTAAGAGGAAACATGGGGGAAATACTTGACTTTGCAGCTCAACTTACCCTACTTGACTGCTGAAGGCGCTGTCTTTCCAAATACTTAGGATTTACATGAATGCTATTTGGTGGGCGCTGTGACTGTGAATCAGGTCTGGATGTTGTAGCTCCTGAAGATGTACCATTGACCATTGGAGTGAAGCCAAGTTCTTTCCCAATCATTTGAAGGGTTGGGAGAGGAAAAACTCCTTTCCAGGTTCCAAAAAGATGTCGCATACTCTGATGAACAGGAGCATCCACCTGTCTATATGCCTTGCAAAACACCTAGAATGGTGGAAAAACAAATTGGCAACAATCAAGCAATCAATAATGACATTTCCGGCAATGAAATAGCAGATAAATGATTCACGCATTTCAGGGGCACAAATTCAATAAAAGAAAGCCTCTTGGTCAGTGGTGAAAAAATGAAATGGCAAAAATGATTTTTTGTTAAGCAATTTACATTGTAAAAGCCAAATTGAAATACATAACACAATTTTTTCAAGACTATTGTAATTAACATAATGATTACATGAAAGGGTGTCATCTATAAGAGGGGTCCATCCGGTAACCAGATGCCCATAAAGAAACTTAAGTCTAACCTCAGGTAGTCTGGCAGCAAAATATTTTATGTAGTCCCTCCCAATATTCTTTACAATACTGTCTAAAAGATAGAGTGATGGCAACTTTTGCTCACTGGGAACCTGCAAGCAATTTTTTTTATGATCAGATATGATAAAATACAGCCAGTTTTATCCAAAACAAATATTAACTGTTATAACTGAAGTCTTACAAATCACATAGCCAGAACTGCCTAACCATCCAGAGAAATGACAAATAGAAAGAAAATCAAAAGCGGTAAATGAACAGTCATTGATTCCTCAAAACATTAACAGCATCCACAATAACAGCAATGCTACTACAAAATGATTTAAAAGAACCACAGTATTAGTAGACTTTTGATGCTTCAGACTACAGAAATAGCCATACAGATAATGATTTTTCATCAATACTTGGACAACAAAATAAAACTACTTAAAACATGCCCAAGAAATTATGCACACTCATCAAAACAGGCAAGACTGATTGAAGCTCTCTTGACTCTCAAGCAAAGATTCCCCACACTGGTTTACAAAGGGGAGCCAAATATCCCTTTCCTTCCACTATAATAACTGTTTCAACTTCATTTCCATTTATTGAATTCAGTATAGCTTAGATATTTTTCATAGTATCATCTCTTTGTTTCAGTTTCTCCCAAAAAAGCAACTTCTCAATCCAGAGCATTCATTTAATCGTAATTAATCAACTTTCCAACAACCATTAAACATAACATTAACAGTTTTTCCCTCCAGGACATTCCTTTGCTACTCCAACATAATTTACATCGGAAACAACATCACCAAACTCAAGAAGAAATAAACAATTTAGCGTCTGGCCTCCACTTCTGATAGATTACATAAGAGCTGTTTCTACAAGCTCCAACATGCTATTGCTGCATATATACAAGTTGTGCCACAACAGGACAGAAATAATCTTAAGACTCTAAAACATGAACTAAATCTTGTCTTCAGATTGAAAAGAATATAAATAATCCAGCATACAGCTTCTTTTATCGCATTCACATGTTCACAGGATCAGAACACATGCTTGATCACAATGCGAGTTCATGGTTCATTCCTATGAAGAAAAACAAAGATTAGGGGAATAACATGCATCTTTATTTGGTGCATAATCAATGTTAAGTTAATGTAATAAATTTATCAGGTACCAAACCTGTTTCAAATAATACACTACAAAATCTATAGAAAGTTGGATGTCTTTGCATACAAACTTAACAAAGTGCCTGTGAAGGCTTCTGAATATCAATTATAATACAGTATAATGTACTATGGGTAGCATAAGGGCACAACACATCACGAAAATAAACCCATCAGATAACTGGCTATAGATAACTGGTTCAATATATATTCGAACTGTTTGACATTAGCTGCATTTCTGACAATTCATCAGTTACATAGTCAAACATTGCCACACCCCTTCACCATGGAGCTCGATTTAATTAGCACAAAATTTGAACTTAAAGGCTCAACTTTGTAAACATAACATATAAATCGAAACCCAAACAAGCACTTTTATACAAACCCGAAGCATTCCATTAATCCCAATTACAGTTACAACTTAACAAACATTATACTTCAGTAAAATCACGAGCCAAACAAAACATCACAATTTTTTTTCTTTTAGTCCCAATAATTTTTCTTTTCTTCTTTTACATTTTAATTCAAAAAACAATTGAACACAATAAAACTGGGGATTCACCTCAAGAATGTTGGCGCAGACGGTGGCCGCGATAGCTTTTGCAGCATGAACATTCTCGCCCGCAATTATAGTCAAATTCGTTATTATTGGCTTCGAATTGAATGTCAGCTCGGATAGGGCAGTCTTGTACTGGCTCACCAGCTCCTGGTGCGGCTGCTGTGGCTGATACGCGCCACCGTTTCGGTCATCCACGTCCGAGTCTCTACTCGTACTGTCGCTGGTTCTTGCAAATCTTGGAGGTATTGCTGATCGCTGTGTAAATGGCCGGGTCGGCTCTTCTGTTAATCGCGGTTTTTTCACTAAACCGGGTTCTCTCGATCTATCGAATGGTCTACGCGGATTCTCCATTTCCATTGAAATAAACAACAACCAAGAAAGGGCCAAAAATTAAAGGACCTAACCCAAAATCATCTAAACGTTAATTCACCCTTCTTTGTAATCATTACTACTTTCGATATTACATACAGAGAATCAATCCAATGTAAAAAAAAAAAAAAAGATTAAAAAAACAATAATAGTAAAAAAGAATATATAAATTAGAAAAGGGAACTACAAACTCTAAAGCCAAATTTTACAGGTTCAGAGACAATCGAAGAAAAAAAAAACCCTAACGACTAATACACTTGCAGAGAAGAAAATTACAAAAATAAACTATTACAAACGGTGAGGGGTTTGCATGTGAAATTCGGCGTTCTAAGAAGGACGAGATGGGAATTTTAAGTGAAATAGCAGTCAGGAGAGGAGTCAGGACACAGAGAGTAAAGAATGAAGAGGAAGAGGAAGAGGAAGAGGAGGGATTTAATTGCTGGGGACGAACGAGACGAGCTCGAGCTCCTCTCTTTTTTATAATTATAATAATAGACAAGGAGCTTCTAGGGATTTTGACAGAGAGAACAAGGGAAACGCCCTAAGCCCAGTCATAATTTTAGGCTAGCCCCCTTTTCTTAATTTTAACCCAACAATTAATTTTTAGACGATTTTACCCCTACAAACTTCTTTATTTTCCCTCTCAAACGTTTCATAAACTCTTTTTGCTTCAAACACAAAAAATCCAGTGACAGAGAGACAGAACAATACTACACGCGACCAAACTCGTAAATTATTCAGGTGACTTGGAGGGTTGACGACGATCGAAGTAGAGCGTTAATATTTCGACCGACAAAGTTGCATTGTCGTTGAAGAGGTACGACCGACAACCCATAAATTGATTATGCTCACTGTTTTTGGATGATTTAGGGTTTAAAAAAAAACAATGTTTGGATGATTTAAGGCGTTAGACATGAAATAGGATTAGTTTGGATGCATGAAATAGAAATAGGACTTGTAACTGAACATTGTGTAGTATTTAAATGGGCAAACTAGTGCGGAAGCCGAATTGATATGTTGAGAGCTTTATATGTGTATGTTCATCAAGAGAATTTGGACATGTAAAGTTATTCCCTCCATGAATGAATTCATCGAGCCTTCTTAGTGTTTAAGAAATACGTATTAATAAATTTATCAAAAGAAAATTTCTAGTAAATATTATAAATTTATTGATGAATTCATCAAAGAAAAATAATTGTAATTTAAATTCACTTGATGAATTCGTCAAGAGAATTACACTATTTATCAGAATTTTTCTCTCAATAAATTGATTGAAAGAATTCAATTTTTATTTAAACCTTGATGAATTCATTGAAAGGAAACAGAGTTGATCAAAAAATTTTATCTCTATGAATTTATTGGCTAGAAAACATTTAAATTGATAATCACTCGATAAATTTATCAAGGGATTATAGTGTTTAAATAATAATTTTCATGTTGTTGGCACTATTTTTATTCTTTATTTTTATAAATGTAAATGCATTTTTTTTTTCTATTGTTTTAATGGACACATATTATTTTGTCATTGTTTTCATTCTACGAATTTTCTTATTTTTGTTCTTTTCTATTATTGTGTTCACATGAATATTATGCTCATATTATTTTGTTTTTGCTTGCGGTTCCTAACACATCATAGGGCTTACTCAATAACAATGTGAGTAGAATATTAAAGATAGATGAAAAGAATTTTTTTTTTTTTCTAACGGCGGTAACTTCATTATCACACGTGTGGGTGTTGGAAAGGATAAAAGATAAGTTCATAGAAGAGAAACTACGATTATTTAGTCAATCATGCTTTAGATGGTTTCTAAGTATTAAAAGCTTGTATTTTCGAGGATGTTAGTACACAATGTACTACTTAAGGAAGAACACATTTTAAGGCTGGAGTATGAGTAGCAGTTATGGTTCTTGGTATCTAGTTAGGTCGTATGCTTCTTCAAGTATGGATTCAGTTTGATAATTAGACTTAACTTCGATAACTATCTGTAAAATTACATGATACCAAATAAAAGGAAGATTCATCACCTTCACGATAAGTTCTTTCTTGGACTGCGACGGGTTAAGCAGAAATAGTTGAATGATTTTATAGAGAACACTAACTTCAACACCATTGATAATCAAGATACGTTGAAGATGCAGCTTATTAATGATTTGGATTCGTTTGATGGTTATTCTTGGGGCATAATTTGATGGGCATTGGCATATAAATATCTATCTCAAACTCTCATTGAAAAGTCTAATAAGTTTAAGGATTAAATGCAATGGAATTCAAATTAAGATTGAGGGTGGCATAATCTAGAAGGTCTTTTTATTGCATTGAAATATGAAGTATATTTTCATGTCAATTAATTAATAATTTCATTTCATATATTAGATGTTGGAGGGTGCCTCAAGCCCCATTTTAATTTGTAGTGTGAATATGTGCAAGAAGATATAGACAATGACGAGGATGACCTCTTTAATGATGTTGAGGAACCTACACAAGCTTTTGAGGCTGTAATTGGCACTGTTAGCATTAAAAGACAATGCATTCTCCCCTGATTTGTGCAGTAAGGATAGAGATAGTACAAAATAGAGAGGACATTGGTGAGCCCATTCATAAACATGAAAAAGTAAAACATTGTTGGCTCTTCATATGCACGGGAATAGTTGAATGCATTTTGCTAATAGATGAAGGACACTAATGTTGCTCCTATGCAGTGAAATAAGGTGTTCACTATGCCATCCTAGTATTGGACAATCTTGGGAGGTGCTGCTAGATCTTGGTTGGAGGATGAGATACGTCTTAGTTTATTTTACATATGTTTTGAGGTATGTCTTATTTCATTTTACATATATTTTAATATTCAATACATTTTTTTTAAGGTGTAACATTTTACTTTAATTTTGTTTTGCAACACATTAACTGTTACGTGCATTTGCTATGCTCAAGACAACGCAATAATATAGATATTGTTCCATGGTTGGACTCTTATAGACACTTATGCATATGTAAGTTCTTATGATAACGAACTATATATTATGGAGTTTACTTAGTTATTGACACTTAGTTATTGACATAAAATGTGAAATTTTTACTTTTTTTTAGGGCTTTTTTAAGAAGTCATAAAGTAGGATATAAGAGCAAGATTTGCACCTTTAGATAGTCGACTAAGGCAATGAGATTCTACATTACTTTATTGGTGAGATATTATTGAGTGGGAAGATTGTTGAGAGCACTAAAACGTGGTTCGATTTGAATGTGGTGTATATTTTAGTTAGTGTCACTTAACAACAATGGTTCATCGTAGTAATAGATCTTGTTAGGTGTTAGATTGATGCATACGATTCATTCATCTTTTTGACATAAGATGACTTCATTTGTGCCCAACTTATGTGTACGTTTGAGTTTCTTCTATCACTATTATAACATAATGGTTTTTACAGTAAGTGGATAGAGATTTCTAATAAAAGGTCTCTATTCCAAATAAGTCGGATATGAAATTGTTCCTTTTTTCGATAAGTAAACTTAAATTGCTATATATTTTCTTCTTGGTTTAATATAACTTTCCAATCACTACTTGACCATTATTAGAATTGGAGAATGCATTCGAGGTGAAATAATAGGTGAAATTAAAGGTAAACACTACAATGAATTTACAATGAATCATGATGGTGGACACGTTTCTTTAATTTTTTCTAAGGTTCTTAGAAAGTTAAGTTATGTTACAATCATGATTAGTTCTTTTTTTCTAGCATGTCACTAATGCCAAGTGTTAAGAATTTGTCTTTGTTATTAGTTTCTTTGTCATAAGATTCATAAAAAGGATCTTCATTATACCAGAGTGTAGTACATATGAAGCATTAGCATGAATTTGGGCACTGGCAACATTACTAATAATTGAATAAGTGAAGTTATTTGTGAAATTATTCTTTACCTCACAAATAAGAGGTTGATGAACTGGTATGATAGGTGTTGGTCTTACTTCAACTGAACTCGACAATCAAATATTACAAATAGTGGTGTAAACTCTCCAAATATTAAAATTTGATAATTCACCCTAAGGAAAAAAATTTCACCATTGTTCATTATATGCTATGGTGTTGGATAATTAAATGTTGAAGGAAAATAATACTTGTACACTGCTATCATTCTAATACTAAATTCATTAAGATTTATATTGAATAAATAGTATAATTTGTTTCTCAATTCTTATTAATTGGTAGTATTTACAATAGTTAAATTGAAGGTTTTATCATCGTTGTGTATTTTACTTTCATCCGTTGATCTTTCCTATGACCTTTCAAAGATAATCATCAAGTACACTTTTATCATTTATGAGAAAAAAAATCATAAACTTAACAATCAAAAATGCAAAAACAATGATAATAGATGGTAGTATGTAGTGGATTATTGGAATATACGGAATACATTAATCATCGAAGGTCTATAGTATATTACTAAATCTTTTGATGGATCGAGAGATTTTAGTGCATCTAAAAAGTTTCTTTACAAGTTTATTGAGGTTATCATAATGATCAAGGGATTTTGGTGTATATAAGAATTCCCTCAATGAACTTGTTGAAAGACTTTTCAAATGTACTAAAATCATTCAACGACTATGAAATTGTCAAGGAACATTTGTAGAAGCCACATTGTGTGCCAATATTGTTATAAGTTTATAGGTTTTGTATACATTCTTAGAAAATCCACATATCTACGCTACTTTATTAATCTTTTTTGCTCTAACAATAATGAAAATCAATTATCATAAACACAAAATTTTTTCATAAAACCACACACAAGATTTGGCATTGTAATTCAACTTTACTTAAACCATTCGCATCAAAAGTGATCAAAACTTATGTTTAGAGATTGAAAAATTCGATCAAAGATTCAAATTGCAAATGCTTTGTCTCATCTTCTCTCTTTCCTTTCTTTATTTCTTTTATTTTTCTTTTTCTCCATTTTCCTTAAACAAACAAGTTATAAAAAAACAAACTCTTTGTCTTAGGGGCAATTTTGTTCAAAAGTTGGTTATTTGGTTAAAATTATAAAAGACTTATGGCTTCGCTAATATTATTATTAGGCTTAAAAATTAGACTATTTAGATGTAAAATTCCTAAGTTTTACTAAAATAACAAATGAAAATATATAAGTTCTTGATACGATTAAAATGGTTCAAATTAAAAAAAACACTAATATTTAATGGTATATAGATATATCAAAGTTTGAATTTAGTATTATTGTCTTGTGAATTGTTTATAATATGATTCATTAGTCGAGTGATTATGTCATATTAACTTATTTATAATTAATAGATTTATTTTATATTTTTTATTTTTAAAAAATATTTAGCTAATATTTATAAACTTTTAAAAAGTATTTAATTATATTTAAAATAAATTAATTACTATTTAAATAAATAGTACTATAAATATTTTTAAAAATATTAAATTATATAAAAATACATATTAATTAAGTGGAGACACAATTACAACTATTTTAATTTGTTTTATAATCATGTTGAGTTAATATTTTTAATTTTTGACAAAGTTATTAAATGAATCAATTTTCAATTGGTTTGAAATACATTATACTTTTATTTGATATGGCATGAATTAAACATGTCAACTCATATTGTCACTCCTATTAATTCCTTAAGATAATTAATAAATATTTTACTTAAAATTTGCTAAAATAATAGTAGATAGAGCTATATGTAAAAATTATGGACAACTTGGCTAAATATAATATAATATTTTAAAAATACAAAATTACTTTTACTCCTTGAAATTATTAATATAATATTCTTATTTTGTTTTTATTTTTAATATAAAATTAACTGATCAAAAAATTAAATATATAAAAATTATTAATGAAAATATTCATGTTAATAAAAAAATTTTAAGTATAAATTTTATTTTTAATAAAAATATTTTATTAATATTTTATTTTTAACAAGATATTATATGTCCTCTTAATGTGAAACCTATAAAGAGTAAATGGTTATTTTCAGATAAGTTTCAATCTGATGACTTTTTAAAGAAATTAAAGGCTCACCTAATGATTTTTAGAAATCATCAAGAGTACAATGTTAACTATAAGAAAACTGTTGCACTTGGTATTAAGATGATTATTATGCAGACAATCTTGGCCATTGCTACCTCCAAAGGCTAGCCTTTTTGGCAAATGGATATTAAAAACGCCTTTTTCCATGGGATCTCGAAGAGCAAATCAATATAACTCTTCCCTAAGGTATGTTTCTACAGTAGCTTTAGATATTTATTGCTTGAAACGGTCTTTGTGTGGACTAAAGTAGGCATCGAGTGCTTGGTTTGATAAGCTTCGGATCATTTCTTTACTTAGAAAAAACAATTACAAAGTTTGTTTACAAAGTTTGTCTTACTTTTGGTATATGTGGGCATAATGTGATTATAGGAACATACTCTCATTATATCGAGAAGTTACAACAGCACCTCAAGGCTTTCTTTCTTATAAAAGATCTGGGACATTATATAATATTTCCTTAACCATGTGGTATAGTCCATACCAAAAGGTCCAACTCATGCCAAAAAGTACATATTTACATTAGCATAGGTATATAAAAAGGTGATTAATTTGACTAGACTTTAAAAAATGCAATTTTGTTTTTACATCTCTTGAGATTAATTTGAAACTACAAGAAGGAAAAGTAGAGTTTCTCTTTAATCCTTCATCCTACAAGCAACTAGTTAGTAGGCTAAACTATTTAATAATCATAAGACCAGACATTTCCTTTGTTGCCCAGTATATTTTGTCAATTTATAGAACCTAATCACCTTTATCTTCTTGTTGTTCTATGTATCATCCATTATCTTAAGGAGATTTCTCAATGAGGGTTGTTCTTTTCAGTTCGATCTTTTATTTTGCTAGTAGGTTATAATGATGCAAATTAGGCTAGTTGTCTGAACACTTGTCATTTTATCATAGAGTGGTATATGTTTCTAGGGAACATTTTATCTTTTGGAAGAGATAAAAAGAAAGATCATGTCTCAAAGTCCTTTACAAAGTCTAAGTATTGCACTGTCTTCTAACTATTCCAAGATTGTGTGGCTTCATAGGTTGTTGGCAATACTTGGTTTTCTTCAACACCAACCTACTTCATTTCATACTGATAATACTAGTTTTATTCAGATTGCAACTAACCCAATCTTTCATGAGCGGCCCAAGTACATTGAGTTGAATTGTCATTCTATACATGAAACTTTTGGTAGAGGTATGATTACTCTTTCTCACATTTTCACTATTCTTTAAATAACAAATGTGTTCACAAGGCTGATACTCGACACTAGCATCAATTCATGATTGCCAAATTGATACTTAGGGAATAAGGTTTACCGCAACATATTTGAACTCAGGCTCATTGAGATCCATTAAGGTTTGCAACAACCTTTGTTGCCTTTATATTGTACAGGTAAGGACTTGAAAAAAAAATCTTTGTTATAATTAGAAATATTTTCTTTATTTGTACAAAAAAAAAAAATCTCTATTATAATTACAAGTGTTGTCTTCATTTGTACTACTAGGGATTGAGAGAAAATCTTGTGTGTATTTAGCAGAAGGATAATGTTGTGTGTGTGTGTGTGTGTGTGAAAAGTCTCAAAGTCTTAAACTTCATTTAGACAAATTAATGGTTACAACTACTATTTTGTTTCTCATTTGTAAGAATGGACAACAAATTTTCATTATAACTAATTGCATATAATTTTGCAACAGCACCATTCTATACTTGCATTGGCATCAACCTTACTTTTACAAATAATACGTGCAAAACTTTACTTTCTATTAATTTACTAATGTCGAATTACTTACTATAGTCAGCCGGAAAATGGCTTCAATTTATTTCAAATATGACTTACACTTGTATTATGGTTGAATCTCTAAGAAGCGGCCTGACAATCTTGTTATAGGACAAACATATGATCAATAGATCTATGATTTGGAAAAGCGTGTAGTTGAAAATTTTCAACTCCTGACTTAATTAACCTTTGACAAACTACTCGCTCCATTGGTTTCAAATACTTTCATCTATTTTGTTGGGGAAGGATTTGAGACTTTAAATAGAGTAAAAACATTTGAAAGAAATCTCCCCCTTGCAGTATGAACTTTCATTGTGGTAATTTTTACTTAACATTAATGCATTTTTGATCGAATGTAAATCAAAAGGTGAAATAGATACGAATGACACAAGAAACCAATTTTATTTCTAATGTTTTTATAAATCACTTTGTATATGAAATTTGTTTAGGTGTTTTACAAGCCACCAATTTCACACGAGATTATCGCCAATGACTTGGACATGTTTAAAAAAGAAGAAAATATAAAGTTCAAAACAAATAAAATGAAAACACATAAAAAGGAATCAACTGAGAGTCAATTTGGGCCAAATACAGGGTTTTCATTGAGTGATTTTTGCCAAATACTGTTTTAATTAAAAAGATTGGTTAAATCAGAACAGGTTCACATTTTCAAATTGACTCCTAGTTTAGTACAATACATATGTAACACCCTCCTTTCTTTAAATATATGCCATATATTTACATCTAAAAAATAAGTTTTATTTTTTAAGAATATATGTATTAGATAGAAAATAATTGAATATTTTAAGAATAGATTATAAGTTTGGAGTTAAATAATTAAAAAGAGTCAAATTAAGGACTCAATTAAGATTTTACATTAATATAAATAAAATTATCAAATATTATTTAGAGATTAACATATTTGGGAGAAAGAAAGAAGATAAGAATAAGAGACAAAAAAAAAAAAAAAAAAGTAAAAAGACAAAAGATAAATAGTTAATTTTTTTATTTTTTATTAATTTTTAGATTAATAATTTGTCATTAGTTTAATAAGAAATTTTATTATTAAATTTTATAAAATATAGTAATTAAAATTTATAATCAGATTGTGACACTTAGGATTTAAATTTTTTATTAAGACTTAAAAATTTTATTTATAATATGATAATGAAAAATAAAATAAAATTTTTACAAAAATGATATATAATAGTGATTTAATTTATGAATTTTATAAAATTATTTATTTTAAATTTAACAAAATTGATTTAGGTGAATAAACTATACACCTATAGGATTACTATGAATTTTGTTTTATAAAAAAAAAAAAAATTAAGTTTATAACTTTTAATAATTTTTTAAATTTGACCTTATAAGCCTAAAAAATTAGTCATTTTTGTTAAATAGTTGAATGACAAAATTTTTTTAGTTACCAAACTTTCTTGAAAAATTATGAAATTTTGTATATTATAATTATATCTAATTTATCATATTAAAATTTTAAGATCAAATTTTATATGTTTGATTTATTATAAGATTTTAAATAAAAATAACTCACTGTTGATCTCTATTTTATAGAATTTAATATTTTAAAAATAAAATTTATTTTAGATAATTAGAGTATGAATTTAGACAAAAAAATTTCATAACTTAATATTTATATTTTTATTAATTTTGTAAAATTTTATAACGTATAAAAATATATTCTATTTTTTAAAAATTCTTGAATAGCGTAAAGTCAATAATAATAAATTTAAGAATATAGAATTGTCAAATAAATTTGGTGTTATAAGTAGTACTATTTAGATTTAATAAGTTATATTATACTTTGTAATAGTGTGTAAAAATCTTATAAATAACAATTTTTTATTATAAATAAAAATACCTAAACTAACATTCGTTGTGATTATCAAGAAATAAGTATATTAAACTTTTAAATGAACTATAATAAACATATGTATATGTTTGACAACATTTTAAAAATATTTTAAGTTATATATATTGTTCTATAAGTATTGATATAATGTTTATTCAAGAATAATTTTATGATTTTGCAAATTATGTAAAGTATGTATTTTTATAGAAGTAATAGCTTTATGCAAGTGATTATTTTATGTATGAATATGTGAATATGATATGATACATTGATGTGTGAGTTTACAAGCATTGTACATCAATATTAAACATGAACATATTTATGGCATTTTAAGAAAAGAAAATGTTCTTACAAAAATAAGTTTCATAAAAGCTTAGGTTTATGTTTTCTAAGATATCAAACTTTATTATTAGCTTAATAAGTAATTATAAGTTATATAAAGTTTTTATTGTTCAATATGGCCATTCTTTCATATTGGTATTATTGTTATATGTTTTATAAGATATGAAAGAAACCTTTGAAGGCATACCTAAATACAATAGTCTTTACATTTGTGCGAAAAAATATTAAAATATATGAAAAGACTCACAATTGATCAAAGTGAGTGTGGCTTTTACCTTTAAATATAAGTATTTATTGTTTTTAAAAATTTTTATGTCTTACTTACGCTTCTCCCACATATAGTACGCTATTGATAAATGACATCGACTCAATTATTGTTAAATAATATATAAAGTTCTACTAAATGATAATTAAAGAAAAATATTCCTAAAATTGTGAAAAAAGCTTCTACAATATTTTAAATATTATGAAAGTTTTGGAGATGATTATATTTTGCCTCATGCTATAATATACATATGCATTATTATATATATATATATATATATACATATGTATATGTATATATTGTGTATTTTATTTATATAAAAAAATTAGTATACTTATTAAACTTATAAACTCTTATAATTTATTGTGATTTTAAATTATTGAAAGATTTTACGCATACAAGACAAATTTAGCTAAACTTTTATTATTACTTAGTTTCCTAAGTTTCGGACATAGAAATTTTTTATTCGTTATATTATTTGATTTTAGAGTTTACTTTATAAACTTATAGTTATTTATAATTAGAGATAATTATCTAGCTATTTTATTTATGAATTTGTAATAATTATAAAATTTTTCATAATCTAATGTATTTCATAAATATTTGAATATTATTTAATCTTTTCGATTTAGGGTTTTACAATTTAGTGTCAGAATATAATTTAAAATTTTGTAAACATTTAATTAATATTGTCTATTTTGAATACACAGTCTGTTATAGATTTATTCTTGAACTTTATCACGAATTTGTTCTTAAACTTTGTAACTTAAAATACATTTAGTTAGTTAAGAGAATTTAAAATTACATATTATATAATTCAGACTCACTTGTTAATTATGTGAAATATAACATTCTTTTCTTCTTCAGACCCTATGTTCTTTTGAAGAGACCATAACAAACATTTACAAATCAAAAGAAATATTACAGATTACAACATCCACACATTAAGTTACGGATTGACTTTAATACAAATTATAATAACTTAAATCTCAACAACTATTGAATAAATATTGTCTGCTTTAAGTATGCAACTTGTCATGAGTTTATTTTTAAACTTTGTAACTTAAAACACATCTACTTAGTTGTAAAAATTTAAACTATATATTATATAGTTTAGACTTATTCGTTAACGATGTAGAATATAACAACATAATTTTACCATTCTTTTTCTTCAAAACCCAAGTGAAGGTACCTCTAGTATTCTATTTACAACAATTCCACAGTATTGACTTGGACCTTAGGTGCTGCTAGTGGCAAATTTAAGCACTTTCCTGATCTCCAGATTCCACATTCTACCGCATGAAGCAATTACCAAGATGAGGTACACAGAAAGGAAATAGAGAGATGGAAAGCATAGAAAATACAAGATACTGTTCATCTTATACATCTAAACCGAGCTACATGGTACAAGTCTTGGCACAATAGCCAAAGACCTTTGTGAAACGTACACAATTCCTTGACACAAACAGATGGACCGAACACAAACTACAACTTCCACAGAAAATACCCATCCAGACCTAAGCATAGGTTTGCCCACACCAAACTTCTAACATGTCCCCTGATTTATACACAAACACATTCAAGGAATGTCGACAAAAGAAGCCAACCAAGTGAAATGAAATAATTTTAATTTGATATTTACTATGAAGAGCACCTGAATAACCTCATCTTTAAATATGATTGTCTGATCATAATTCAGTTCAGATCATTGATGCTTCCTATAGATCCAACAAGGTGAGAAAAAATCATCAATTCTTCATTCAGCATGTACAGGTTCTAGTTAGCCAATACATATTAATAAGGCAATTCCTATCACAAAGTAGTTGAGGTTAAAATATTTAAACCTTTCAGACGGTTATTTACAGCTATATGAGTAAGGAACAAAATAGTCACAGCAATGCCAAATCTAGCATAGAAAAGTTAAATGTATTTTACAAAACTATAGTTAGAACTTAAAAATGTATATAAGCTGGTCCAAGATCACAAGGTTATGGAATTGCTATAAAATGAAAATTGTATTGGTAAAACTAAATTGTTGAGAGAATGAACCGACAATAAAACTGCTATAAAATGAAAATATGGGAAATGTAATTTAAAGAGAGATAACCTGTCAGAACTCAAATGGTAGCTTATATTGGAAATACAACACAAGATAGTAGGTGGAACATTCACTTTTTTATAAATATCCAACAAAAAGTGCCTCCTGGCAACAACAAATGCAAAAAGAATAACAGATTACATATTCAAGAGATCAAGGATTTATAGTTATTGACTCTATCATCTAAACAGGAATTAATGGCTTGATCAGGTATAGCAAAATACAAAAAATATTAATAACAATAAAAACAACAATAAAAATCACAAAATATAAATGTTAATTTAGATGTCCACTTAGCAGCTTCAACTTAACGTAACAAAGACTTAACTGTAATAAAAACTTTATGAAGGCAACATGACTCATGGTCTACTTTGATATAAGGTTGAACATAATTATACTTGGCTATATGTATATGCCATATTGCTAGGTTGTGGTGCTGCATTTAACTAATTACCAAACCTTAAGGCTCAAGAACATAAAAAAAGTATAAAGGCATCTTGGTATTATGTTCAGAAATCCTTCAATGTTTTTAAAATTAAAAAACAGATTTAACATACATTTGGCACAATATTTGAAAACGGAACATAGAAACACAATGCATTCTCCAAAAACACAGAAAGACTCAAGAAGAATTAGTAGCATCCAAAAAAAAATTGTGCCTTCAAGAGAAGCAGAGTTTGAAAATAGACATAACTTTTATATTTCTCTGAAATGCAAACCCAAATTGTTTTCACTATTTTCATTCCATAAACCTTCTGCAAAATCCACAACCAGCATAATTCTCAGGTCTTGAAAACATAAAATTCAAATTTCGTTTCATTTTACAATAACATTTTCATAAATTCATTCCCTAAACATCCGAAGATCATGTGCTGATACTTCATTCGGAAAATTTATCGAGTAAATGGATGCATGCATGACCAACACGTTTTTTGTTATACCAGATACTATAACATCTACTAGAACACAACTTGAAACAGTGCAAACTTACATGTATCTTGCTTTTCCCACTAATTCAGATTTAGTGAATGTCCACATCTTACGATTTTCTTATTAATTCAAATTCCGTTGAAAGTTCAGACACAGAAATTTCCTCTTGATATGCACAGAAGCACACAAATTACAATGTCATTACAAGTTTTAACAGTATAGCTAAAATTATGAAGTCTAACAAGATATACACATTGAATCCGTGATATTTGAATAATAGAATAAATAAATAAATAAATAAATAAATAAGAGAAGTACAAAGCGGGAAGATGATCATTACTATATCCATAAGAACATAATGGTATTAACACAAGATAATTTGCTTACCGATCCAAGCCAGTCAGCATGATGGACCCTTCCAAAAGACTCTGAAAAGGCAGCAATCCAAATCTTAGTACAGTAGTGCAAACTCTTGCAAGAGTACAGGGACAAACTTCAATGCAAGCATAAGAAACTATGCAGTCCCTCCATGCTATTAATTGCTATGCAGTTCTTAAAGATCATTTTAGTATTTTATCTTTCAAAAAACAATCAAAAGAATATGTCTCCAATAACAAACTGCAATTACAGACACCAACCTTTAAATGTGCATCTTTACTGAATCGAGTTTACTAGGAAAAGAAGAAAGTGCCTCCAAATGGAAAACCAGTTAAATTTTAAGGGAACAAAGTCGTATGACATAGAACCAAACCACAGAATATGAGTAACAAAGTTGTCATATCTTACCAATCCTACACTTGCGGAAACGGTGATTGAAAATATGCCACCAAACCCAAAGGAGTGACGCTGCTTCACACGGGTTACACCTGCCATTCATAACTCAAGAAGTATTGTTAAGAAGAAAAACCCTGCAAACCTAAAGCAATAAATAAGTCAACATAACCATCTAAATGAAAAGAATATATTCACAAGAATCAGCTCATGATTGAAGCTTCTGAACTTCACTAGAATTCTAACTAAAGATTAATGAAAACTGATAATAAAAAAGAATAAGCGATGTAGTTCCATTGAATATGTTTATCAATAAATAAAGTGTCCAATGAATAGACTCCAACTACAACTAACTAAGATCCACAAAGGCAGCAAGTCCCTAGTCAATTGCGCCCTATGGATCCTTGGACTTATCATCCCTTTTGTGGCCAGCTTGAGACTCAGGGTCATTAAAAGGGGGTTCATCAGCTGGCCAAAAATCAACGCCTGAACCTCCTGCTGCTTGCGAGGAACTTATATCCCAGAGATCAGATAACCCACCCGACATTCCCAATTCAGACACATCAGGGGTGGCAAGATTACCCAATAACTCAATGCTAGAACTAGACACACCAGCACCAACATTAAATCCCATGCTCCATATATCCTCTTGTTTAACAATGCTTTCAATCCCAGGAGATGAGAATTCTGGCATACCCTTCTCCTTCACCAAATCCTCCGGGAAAGAGACAAAACACTCGGGACTAATTTTTTGTTGTGAGTTAATTGGGCTCTTTCCTTTAAAAAGAGGATATTCGCTTCCCAAACTTGAAGCCCCTTCACCTGCCTGCTCTGGGGCTTTGGTAAATCCTTGTGCCACAGCTAAGTCAACTGATGCCCGAAATGGCATGCCTTCTGCATCTGATTCTGCAGCCACTTCTAAGAGATAATCAGGAGACCATTCAACATGAACAGGATCTAAATCTGGGACAACGGAAGGTACAGTGAGGTTTCTCCAATCAGGTATGTACTTCTCAATCTGTGCTTCCTCAGATGAATCTGGTTTACCTGGTTCATGTGGCTGGTGCCTAACAAATTTTCTCCTCATCCTAGATGAACCATCATCTTCCTGTTCGCTCTTCTGCCGTAGCCGGGCTAAAAATGCTGGGTTCTGAAGTAACTTGGCCAAGAAAGAAACCATCTGCTTCTGTTTCTGCTCCGCTGCCTGAAGCCTCAGATTGACAACTTCTATATGGCTAGCTGTCTGCCGATTCTGCTGCTGCAGTTCTACAACTTCCTGCATCAAAACACTCCTTTCCTTTCTCAACTTCTCTATATCACCTTGCACTACAGATGTTCCTGCTTCTGTAAAAGGCCCAATATAGCTCCCAACCTGTTGGGATTGAGGTGACTTGCGCCTCTTAATGTTCTTTAAAAGATGCCTCTTGCCTCGTTGGAAACCTTCATTTGCAAATTCCCACCTATCGATATCAATCTTGCGGAAACCCTGAATATAGTACCCAAAGTAATTCAAGAATGAATGAAAGTAATAAAGCTTCAAAAATAACAAACTATTACTGTAGTGATTCAGGTAATAACTAAGTTTGATAAACAAAAAATTGATACAATGATAGATAATTCAAAGCTCATAAATTATCAAGAATAGAAGAAACAGAACTGCACCACAATGATGATCGGTATGTCTTAAAACCAATTTCAGATTATCAGCTAAATAGAGAAATGACAGTAACATCAAAAATTGTTGCATGTTCCAATGGAAACTGAGCTGCTACCTGCAGAACATGGAACTCCCCACTCCATTACACATTAGTCAGATGGGGAAGATGCTCTTTAGATTGAAGTAAGAAGATTAAAACATCAGGTCACGCTGATAAATGAGAAACCTTAATTCTATTTTGGTTTACGCATCCACCATAACAGTTTCATTAACAAGATCATACATGCCTAAAATTTATGCCATGGAAAAGATAGCAATTCTAGATGTAGCTTCCGCATGAAATCCAATGAAAATTCCAAATTTTTACCTGTACCAAACACAAGATGACGATGAATTCAAAAGCATCAGAATCAATAGTTATATGATTTAACAAATTCTCCCTTACAAATACTCTTACAAACCAATATCAATATTTACACCAACAAAGCCCCCTTCAAAATCCCACAAGTTACATGTTCTGAAATATTACAACATCAGCCCAGCTACATCTACAATGATCAATCTCTGTGAGTACATTATATCCACTGACAAAATAAAACATGAAGTTAAAAATAACAACAAAAAAATAAAAACAGTATACAACAAGAAACAAGGAAAACAACATACAACATTTATGTAGAGATTACAACAGCCAGTAAAGGCTGCGTTACTGCAATACCCACATAAGTATTAAGTTGCCTGACAAAACTTGAGAAATTGTTGTGCTTGAAATTCCGTGGCAGTATCAGCCTAGCAAACTCCACAGGGTCCCAAACCACAAAGCTCTCTCCCGCCGATCCCCACGAAATAATCGGATCGAGAGACCGGTCGTCAACAAGATCAAAAGTCTTAGACAAAAATGGCGGAATTGGATTCCCTTGTAAACTCTCCAAAGGCTGAGGCACACCGATATTCATTGCAGAAGATGATGAACCTGATAGGCCTGGTTGTTGTTGTTGTTGTTGTTCAGCAAATGGGGTAGTTGGAAAAGATGAAAATGCTTCCAACTCAGTGAAAGGAGACAACGTTGAGGTGGGAATAGCAAGGTTTTCCATCGAAAAAGAAGAAAACTGTTGAGAACCCACTAAACCCCGGGTCGTTTCAGGCTTTAGCAGAGATGAAGAGGAAGAAGAAGTAGTTCCCAGAGTTGGTTTCGGAGGAGATTTTGGATAGTTTTGATCTTCTCTAGCCATAAATTAACTCTACAAGATTAAGAGATGAAACAAACTAAGGAGGGTCGATTTGGAAAATGAAAAATGGGAACAAGGGGAGGATTATAAGAGGGTTGAAGGGTGGTTTAACCGACAAGCTACAGTGAAAAAATCTAGAGGAAAGGCGGTGGAGGTTGGGTTCTCGTTCTTCTTCTTCTTCTTCTTCTTCTTCGGCTACAGCTATTGATTTACTGTTGTGAAGGTAAGACATTTTTTCTGTCGATTTTGTTTTCGTTTGCGCTGCAGAAAATATGAGAGCTTATAAAAGAACCGACTTAGGTTGTTTCCTGGCTAGTTGGACTTGATATTTAATTGTGGCTATTCAGTCTGACAGGGGAGCACCTGGGGTCCACTCTTTGGTCAGATATTTTTGTGCTTCGTGATTCTGTCTGGACCGGTTTTTTCTGTTTCCTTTTAGTAATTTTGTTTCGACAAATATTAAATTTTATTTTTTTTAATTTATTTTTATTATTTCAAAATGAAATAATATGTACCTTCTTAAATAATAATAATAATAATAATAATAATAATAATAATTAAAAAAAAAGCTACGCTACTTAACTAACTGTATTCCTCAATTTGATGACGAATCTTAAATTTATTTTGTGTCATTTAAAAAATATTAATTAAGATAAATTATAATCCACAACAATAACAACAACAACAACAATTCAAACAAGACCTTTTGATTTAACAACAGAAAAAGTGAAAAAGAGAAAAAAAAAATTCAAAACTATAATAATTCACCTTTATTTATTTTAAGAATAAATTCTCAAATATTCCTGATGATTTGTGTAAAAATAGAAAATAACTCAAAAGACTCTAATTGATTTGTATATTTATGGATGCAGGGCATGTATTGTATTGTAGAGAAAATATTAAAGAAATATAAAATTTTATTATTTTTTAAAATTCTTTTAATAATTGCAAATTTAACGTTATTTTAAAATAATCAAAGTTTTCTCACTTTTTAAAAGAAAAATTCATCTTAATTTTATTTTGCTTGAAGGAAATTAAATCCTTTATTATTATTATTATTATTATTATTATTATTATTGTTATTGTTTGTTTTCAAATCCGTTTTCTAGATTGCCGTGGGGTTTGGATTGACAACAGCTTAACACACATTGCTTAATGGCTGAACAGATGGGGTTAGTCAAATACTTAGGCAAGAAGCAAAGGTGACCGACCAATCAGAAGGCCGGATTGAGATTGGATGGTGACCTCCCAGTCTTGTCACACAGATTTTGTACAAATCACGCTTTCAATGAAACCAGCCCACCAAATTAGAATTAGTCATGGTATATACCGAGTACATTCAATTCTTCTTATTAAATAAAATTTAAAAATATTTTATATAAAGATTTAAATCATTAAAATTTAATTTTTTATTATTTATTTTTAATTTTTATATAAAATATTTTAAATTTTGTATAATCAAAAAAAAATTAAATGTCTCCCACGAAATATTTTCTTCTTTCATTACTTTTATTACTCATTATTATTAAAAAAAATTATATTTTCCTTATTATAAAAATAAAATCTGTCAATCTACTGATATTAAAAGAATTTTAGAAAATTTTTATATGGATAAAGCTCCTCTCTTAAATACTCTCTCTTAAATACTCTTACAGTATCCAATCTCTTAATCTTAAAAATGATCAATTTCATACTAAAGAAGACAATAAAAAGATATTTAGTCCAAAAATATAATATCTCAACACAACTACAGATTTATTATATCTAACATAATATACCTTATTGAACATAATTTTCTCTAAGAATATATTAGCCAGATTCAACAATGCACCTTCATGTTAACATTAGAATGGTGTTAAAATATTTTTTTAGATACTTTTGTGGAACAATATGTTTAGGAGTATTTATTCCAATAAACCAATAAAAATTCAAAATTAGTTTGTTATGTAAATGTTGACTATCTTGTTAATTTTTATAAAACTTGTTCATAGATAGAATATACAAAATAGACTTTTGTGACTATCTCTTCTAATCACTAAAAAATTCATGCACAACATGAAGTAAGTAGAGAAAGTATATGGTTTCGATGTGCTATCCATCATAACCAAAGTATATATAACATGTTTTCTATTACGAATATTCCAATAATAATACAAAAAAATAATGTTACTTATATTGCTCAAGTTAAATAAAGATATATTAAAAAAATTTAATAAAATATATATCACTTAAATTCTTCTAAACTTACAAGTAATAGCAAAATCAACATGTTGATATTAAATATATGTGTTTATATAATAATTTTATTGAACTTTTCAAGAAAATTTTACCTACATCAACTTTTAAAAAGTTGGTAAATAACATTAACATTTATTTACTTCACAAATTAATAAATTAATATTTATTATTTTGAGAGAGATAATTTCATTAGAAAAAGTATATTTTGTTTGAAAAAAAGAATTATAGAAAATTTTCTAATCAAATGTGTGTTGCATTTTTTTTCTTTAACTAGATTTTATCTCACTAAATTTTATTAGTAAGGATTTTAATGAGGTGATATTTACATATTTATTATAGTTAAAGAGTGGTAACATCCAAGAGAGACGTCATAAAAGCAAATGTATGTTGCCACCGCCCTATTACGGCAGCCACCGCATAAATTATTTATAAAATATTTATTAGACTCCTCGTAAAATATTTGTTATACTCTTTATCCTTCTTCATAAATAGTTTTGTATTCTCATTTGAAAGAATTATAAAACAAATTAAAAAAAATATATTAAATTTCTCTATGATAAAACATTCTGTTTTCTTTATTTTCTCTTTTTATATGCATGTGAGCTAATGATATATTTATAACATTTTTTTTTCCTATGTTTCGCCCATGTCCATGGAATTGATATTTTTGTTGGGTTCAAGTTATTAAATTGATTTGTTTTCGTTACTCTTATTAGTCATGGAAATTATTATACATTCCTAAGTGTACTTTCAAAACATAATAAATATCTCTAAATATTAAAAGCAAATACATGGAAGTTATTATTTTATTTATCCAAAAAAAAAATGAAAACTAAACTTATTCAAGAAATAATATTATTTTATCAGGATAAAAACTGAAAACTAAATATATACGGTAAATAATATTATTTTAGAACTTGTAATGGTTAAAAAAATTATATTTATTTCTTTTGCAAAATTTTTTTTAAAAAAATAAAATAAAATTATGTGATAAATTTTAAATCATTAAATAAATAATAAATAACCCAAATCCAATAAAAACAATTTGACAGTAACAATCAACATTTCCGAACGATACGGTACATATATATAGACTCATCCAGGTGACATGAAGATTGCACTTGATGGTGAATGTAAAATGCAAACGAGGTATCAAAGACGTTTCCACATTGAGAATGTGAGACATCGTGGTGACCCCTTTTCCACAGTGGCACCAACTTCGCTCCCACCGTACATAACAATGCCCACCCTACAATGAAGACGTTTTCTTGAATGGTTTTCAAAGATATTATTATAATAAAGCATTTCACTTAGATGCATATTCGTTGTACTTCGCATATTCAGCACTTTTATGACCCTCCACGACGGAAGTAATGAATTAATTTTAGATACGGTAGACATATCTCATAAGATTATGCCACGTGCCAGCGCAAAATCTTAGTGCAGCGAAGTGAATTTATTACATATGTACATGTACATACGCACACGCTCAGAACCCTCTCGTGTTTTTTCTGCATGAATACTTTTCCACTTCAAAAAAAAAAGTTGGGCCCAATTTGAAGATAATTTAAAGTTAATTAATTGTTTTTAACTTTTACAATATTAGGCAATCTTATCATTTTAGTAATAGGAAAAATTCTAAAACAACCTTATTTGTACCAGTTTAAGTCATTTTTATCAAAATCATCAATTTTTTTTTTTTTTTTCCAAATTTGAATGCATAACATTTATCCTATTAGACTTACGCGTTGCGTTTGTCCAAACGATCACCAGACTACTAAACCAAAACACAATGGCCCTAATGGATTCAGATTATTTTGCCATTTCCACATTCTCAAATCTTCTACCAATATTCATACATATCAAACAAATTGTCTATTGGTTAGCAACGCCGATAAAGCTGCTTCTCATTGACTAACTTATAAATTTTACATACAAAATCATGAGAGCCAGAATTATACAACTTTCCAGAATGGCATGGCATAATGACCTTTTAAGTAAACAATCAATGCAAACAACATTTTTGTGGGTAGTACAGGTAAAAGTGGATATTGGCAAATGGCAACTACTTCATTCGCGTCAAAAATCAGAATGCACAATGAGATGTGCAAACAGACACGCACAACAATGATTCTGCATCATATCAAGTTAACACATTAGGATTCAGAAAATTGAGAGTTGGAGCATAATTTGATTCAAAAAGAAAATATACCCCAACAAAAACAAGACCAAAAAAAAAAAGGGTAAGCAGTATGTTCCATCCTTGTGCGAATAAATACAACCACCCCAGCCCCCACCCTCCCAAAGAAATAATAATAATAAACAAATGCACGCCATTACCCTGAAGTTGGAATGAGTTGACCATAAATGGCCATTTGATAGCCATTTCATAAATGACAACTACCTACACACAATCAACCTGCCTGGTGGAAGCCTGAAGTTTCAGGATGTCACACGATTAAGGATGGTTTACAAATTGCCAGGAAACAGAAAACTAAGAATCTCACTGCTAATGGGATTACAGGGTGTCTGTTTTAAGATTATCCTTTTTCTATTGAAATTTAACCATCTATCTGCCTCACAAAAAATTCCAGCTCAGTGTAATCTCTGTATTGAAAAATTGATGCATTAAGAAGGGACAAAAGGGATAGCCATCAAAAAATAAGATTAAAAAGAGAGATAAGAATTGTAGATAGCTCACCTCAGACTACCTAAGCAGTGTCTTCCTGCCAAACACCAATCTCAATACTAAAAAATGACGTATTATGTGCACGAATATGACCTCTCAGTTTTCCATCTCCTCAAGCAAGTAATTACATGTCAGCACCACTTGGCTGAGGTGTCGGAGATTTAATCAAGGGCCTTAATAATTCCATTATATTAGAGAAGGACGGACGTTTCCAGGGCTCACTGCAGTATAACAATGTATATTGATGAGAAAAAGCATCCAAAGGTAAAACAAGTGATCATAACACGAAATTCTACACTTACTTAGCCCAGCAAGCCTCAATTATAGAAGTCACTTGGGGATTTAAATCTCGTGGAATCTCAAGCCTCTTTCCTTTAAAACCAACAGCTGCTACAACCTACAAGGAAGCATATACTGATCTAAATCTCATGCTAAAAGATATCTCTTGCAAATGTACCTTTAAATTAAATGAGTCAGGTAAATGTTAATGCGCTAAACAGGGAGTGTGTAATATTGTGGTAGGAAATCTCAATTGACTGTTGAAAAAAGAAAAGCATTAAAAAGTGCAATCATTTTCCAAAATATGTGGAAATTCATGCCAATAATGATCACAACCTGGAGAGGGAATTTCAAAGTTCCCCTTAAATTTTTCTTTGACAGGCATTACAGTCCAAAAATAGACAATGTCAACAATTTGTACCTTACAAGGAATTGATTTTCCTCTTCACATGAGCAGGTAATCAAATTGGTAATGAACAGGAGATTCTAAATAAATTATATGCACATAAAATGTGTTTTTAAAGTATCATATGCCAACAGAATCACAAGGAACAATCATTAACTAATGAACCAAGGTTACTTGTGAAGATTATAAAAATGCCTTTCGAATGGGGAACTTTATACTCCATATGATAAGAGCTACAGTTTATATAATGAGGTTATCATTCCCTAGTTTGTGACAACTATTATGAACAAAAAATCTAACTGAATATAAGATCTTGGGCTCCAAAATTTAACTTCTCAAAGTAATCTTTCAGAACAGTCAAGTCAATCTTGCACCCTATTGTTTCAGGAGCAGCACACTGCTGTACCATTGACACTGGTGTGAAAACATTAAGCTTTCAACATTTCAAGATATTTATCACCTATGAGATTTACCTCCGATAAAGAAAATTCACAATCATCAGTTTCAAATATCAAGTGTTTTTAAGAGGACATTTCATAATTTGAAATTTTCTTATGTAACATCCAAACTGAAGCAACATACCTGCGCTGGATTTAAGTTGCCCCACGGTTGTTGCAATGTTGCAATTTCCCACAAAATTACACCAAAGCTGTATACATCTGACTTTTCATTTGATGGCTCATCACGGAGAACTTCAGGTGCCATCCACTCAGGCTAACATCATGAAAGAAATATTCTGAGTTTAATATTGCAACAAATAGTTTGCATGCCGCCATAAAATGCAAGACTTTGCCACATATTGCTGTTAAGTTATACAAAACTTACAGTCCCTGCAGCAGATTTTGATGACAGAAATGTGCTTGCCTTCAAACGGGAGAGACCAAAATCACAAACCTGGATGACCAGTTCAAGTGATATGAGAATGAGCATGTACTTCGGCTAAGATGCCAATCAAAATTAGGAATGAGCAAAGATGCCAAAAATTTTATAAAAAATGCACACACAATACTGGTAAGAAGTTCCTAATCACTTTTAACTGGAAGTATAATAAGAGTCATTAATTTCAGCATTTGCTCAAATTTGCAGCATCATCTGGCACCTGATGGTTTCAAATCTGATCCAAAGTGGTCAACATACTAATTGGCATAAACTAAGCTTCCCAGGCTTAAATAGAAGCCTGAAATTATCAGTTACCAGTTCTCTGTTCAACAACTAAAGTAGAAGCTATTACAGGCTCCATATCAGAGAAAAACAAGCATGAGTGCTAATCAAGAAAAGCAAGCAGGAAATTAGGATACTCAACTCATTGATCATTGAATGGTTAATTAATAGTTTATCTGATACAACTGAGAAATTCTCAGTCTTACCTTCACTGTATATTTTTTGTCAACCAAAAGATTAGGAGATTTTAAGTCTCTATGAACGATGGGAGGATTGCGCTTATGAAGATAATTCATTCCCTTCGCCTGCAGCAAGGGAAGTCATTTAGCTACAAGCAATGAACAAATCATAACAATAAATGTACATAATACATAGAAAGTGTAAGATGAAAAATTTACAAACAGAAAAAGATATAAATTTGTTTTAAAAAATACCACATCATAAGCCATATTTAATCGGCGTCTTTCATCCAGCACCTCTCTTGCACCAGGCTTATGCAAAAGCCTGTACAAGCTGCCTCTGCAATTCAGGGCGGATATATTAATTCATTCAATTACTCCAATACTCATAGTGATAAAGGCAAGGAAATAAATATTGATAAAGAGAAGCAAAAATTCTTTTCGTTTTTGTTTTAGGAATTTGGTGGTGGTTGTTCTAAGAAGAAATGCTGAAACCTTGATAAATATTCTGTCACTATGGACAAGTTCGGGGGCTGAGTGACCGCACCCATAAAAAGAACAATATTTGGATGACGTAAGCGCTTCATTATTGCAACCTAACAACCAAAGTAATTGAATTAAGAGCCTTAAGAATAATAGATATATTCTTTCAGTTTAAAGCATAATTTTTTGCCACAGCATACCTCCCTCAAAAATTCTTTGAAGCGTTCTGCATGAAAGTCTTGTTCCATAAGAATTTTCACTGCAACATCCTGTAGTTCAAACAGATATAAATATTTAATATTTAAAAGAAAAGGGTAAATAATAATGCCAAAACCAGAATTGAACTGGCAACTAATTATATTTGTAATATTAAAATGTCAAGATACTGTACACAACAATAAAACCGCTATAAATTGAAAATACAGGAAAAATAATTTAAAGAGAGATTACATGTCAGAACTCAAATGGTAACTTATATTGGAAATACAACACAAGATAGTAGGTTGAACATTCGCTTTTATACAAATGCCCAACCAAAAGTGCTTCCTGGCAAGAACAAATGCAAAAAGAATAACAGATTACATATTCAAGCTGTGTTGACTTGGAGAACAAGGATTTATAGTTTATTACCATATCATCTAAACATGAATTAATAGCTTCATCAGGTATAACAAAATACAAAAAAAAAAGGATAAAACATGCATTTGGTACAATATTTGAAAACAGGACATCAGAAACACAACTCATTCTCCAAAAACACAAAAAGACTAAAGAAGAATTAGTATTATCCAAAGAAAATGTGCCTTCAAAGAACACGGAGTTTAGAGAGAGACATAACTTCTCTATTTCTCCAAAATGCAACACCACGTTATTTTCACTGTTTTCGTTCTCATAAACCTTTTCCAAAATGCACAACCAGCATATTTCTCAGGTCATGAAAATATAAAATTCAAATTTCCTTTCATTTTACAGTAACAGTTTCATAAAAGATCACCATTCAGTCCCTAAAACATCTGAAGATCATGTGCCGATACTTCATTCAAAAGATTTATAAAGTAAATGGATGCATACATGATCAACATGTTGTGTTATACCAGATACTGTAAAGTCTACTAGAACACACAACTTGAAACAGTATGGAACTTGCATGTGTTTTGATTTTGCCACTAATTGATATTTATTAAATGTCTATGTCTTATAATTTTCTTATTCCTTGAAATTCCAATAAAAGTTCGGACACGAGTAGAAATGTCCTCTCTATATGCACAGAATGACACAAATTACAATAGAGTTACAGCCTTCAACAATATAGCTAAAATTATGAAGTCTAACAAGATATACACATTGAGTCCATGATATTCAAATACAGAAAAATAAGTGAAGTGCCATAACATGATCATTACTATATCCATAAGAACATAACACAGGATTATTTTCTTACCGATCCATGCCAGTCAGCACGATGGACAGTTCCAAAAGAACCTGAAAATGCAGCAACTCAAATCTAATTACAGTAGTACAAACTCTTGCAAGAATACAGGGACAAACTGCAATGCAAGCACGAGAAACTACACAGTCCCTTCGCACTAATATTGACTGTATGTTTGAACACAAAATGTTTCTTCAAGAAGCTCGTAGAAACGAATACCTGCTCCTATTCTCTCTTTTAGGACAAGATCACACCAAGGAATGTCCAGATCTTCCACATCAAGGGTAAACTCCTTACTTGGTTTGCTGGGAACCAATTGAACCTCGGCAAATCTTGAATCGCCACAAGTACCTACACTCTGATCAGTCACCAACAAATGTGTTTGACCATCTCTTTGCCCAACAGGTTGGATATGCTTTGAGGGAATTGGATCTTTAACCAAGTTTATCAACTGAACCCTATTCTGAGTAGGATTATAGGATTTAAGAAGTTCAGAGTCTCTATCTTGGGCACTTGTCCGACCTCCTTTTGGATGTGGAGGTAACTGGGATTCACTGATACTAGTAGAGAACTGTACAATGTTATTTCTTTCTGGCCCCATCTTATCAAATTGTTTAGGATTCACGGAGAATTTGTTATTATCTTCTTCAACAGCATAACCTGAAATGATACTGTCAATATAGTTTGCTGTTTCAACTTTACAAATATTAAGCACAACTTAGTTCCTGGGCCATCACAGGAAATCATTTATGCATAAAAAAAAAAAAAAAAAACTAAAAAGATATGAAATCGGCGAAAGAACATAAAGAAAACCAAACAAAGATTTAAAACCTATTCAACTAACTAAACTTGTATATCCGTAATCTATTGCAACAAATTCTGGCAGTTGAAGAGTTCAGAAAAAAATCACATACAATGATAGCAATCTGTAGCAAAGAGGTAAAATTAACAACTCCAGAGTCCAGCCTGCTTCCCTCAAACCCCCAACCACCCCCAAAATAAATAAATAACAGAAAAGAGGATATTAAAACCAGACCTCTAGTAAGTTGCTAAATTTTATTAAGCAAAAATCAATCTATTGTACGTTCAGCACAAAAAATTTCCCCTTCAATTTAACATGCAATCATCGCTTAATTCATGAAGATACCCTATCTAATATAAACTAGGCAGAGACTCAACGAATGGAAAATGGTAACTTAAAATATGGGAACATGGTGGACAGGAGTGCAGTTGAATTCCACTTCACATAACTAAAGAAGCTCAAAGGAGTAAAAGGACTCTGTTTGGGGCATGGTGTTGGCTTTGTTATAAATAGCATCCCTGTCAAAACTCACTTGATTAGACCAAAAGTCTGAACCATGTCTTGAGTTGTCAGGTCAAGAGGTATAAGTGCACTTGGGACAAGTATGAATGTAGCTGTTGTGGATGAGACATCATTGAATCCCACATTGCCTATTAGATAAAGCCATTAAACTATATCTAGCAGCACGCCTTGAGAGCTAATGTATTATCTATGGGTTGCAGTACTTGTTATAGCTTAAATATTATTGAGCCTTTCCCTATCAACTTAAGTTTTGGCATCAAGTTGTAACATGAACGGTATCACAGCCAGTATGACCAAGAGATCCTATTTTTGAATCGCCACAGGATTGCATTTGTGCTGATATTGGCATCAATACTTCCATATAAGTTGCTCGTTTATGGACTTGATCTTGGGCCCTTGCATGTTAAGGGTCCAAGATATCATTGTTGAGTCCTGCCCAAATCAATTTAAGCTTTTGATTCAAGTGATACTTGAGAACAGTAGGTTCTATACAGTGTATCTCACAATACATTTGCATTTGTGGAATAAAAGTACAAACTTAACTGGTAAAGTCATTTGTCATCTCTCAAGTGACCTTGGATCATATCCTAGCATAACAATGAGGGAGGATTATAGGATAGGAGAGCACTACTTTCCTTTGTACAAGATATTTGCCCAATGTGCCTCTAGTGGATCCCAAAAGAGAACAAGATAACGAAAAGCAAAAACTTATGGCTGCTTTATTTTCCTTAAAAAAATTACCTGTCGGTGCTTCCTCAAATACAAGATTAAGTGATTGGCAATCTGAAAAATACTGTTTAGCCAGTGACCTGAAATCAATGCTAGTTTCAGGTTGTCTGAGTCGTGGAAAACGCAATGGTGAAGCAATTGATATGGAAGATGGACCATTGAGCAAGGAATCAGGCTCAGACAAGTGACCTGGCTTCCCTATCAAATCAACTAGGTACTCCCTGAAATTTGAAGAAAATATACATATACTTCATAATACGTAAATAACATTTTGATGACACTTCAATATAAACAGCACACATTGAGATGCCTTATCTTTGTAAAGCTATCACATTAAATAGTCATCAATTTTTTTAAAGGTGGGTCAGCAAAGGAATAAACAAATCTAGAGCTACAGCAGCAGACAGCTCAGCAGCAATTTTACAGTTTTTGTTCAATGTCCCTGAAGGCAAAACGGAACAATACCAGTTCGATAAATGCCACATTTACTTGTTCCCTCACATCAGAATCTTAGCATGAATTCAATGACTCAATACTAGTGACACTAAACTTAAAAGAGTTTTACAACAATTAATTCCTCCTCAACTAGTGTGATCATTGGAAATGTTAAAATGATGAACTAAGCCATCACAAAATTGTACGCAAAATACAAAGAACATCAGAAACTTCCCAAAACTAAATTACACAAGTTCACTCTTCCACCACATAAAACTGCACTATTCATGTTCTATGTTGTAATATCAACAGATACAAATATTGACAATAAAACACACCTGTCAAGCCCAAATCGAACAAGACAAGAGGAAGCATCATCCCTTTTGCAATATTTACAACCCTTTGCAATACGACATGGTAAGTCAATCGTATCAGCAAGCACCTGCACAGATCATACACCATTAAAAAATCCATTGCCTCTCAAATATAGTCAGGGCATAAAAAAAAAAAAATTGTAGTAATAACAAAACAGATTTGAAGATGTATATCAGGAAAAAAAAAAAAAGCCTAATACATGTCAAATTTCCAACTAGAGAAAACTTCAAAAGTCCCATTGAAGTATAATCAAACACCATAAGTTTGGGATCTTACTTTGAATAATAAAGTTCGATGTCTGCAGAGGCCAATAGATAGGCTTCCTATAGGAACTACCACAGATCCTAAACAATCTTTTACATCATCACTGCACTCCCTCCAGATGGGAACCAATTCATCTTCTCCCATGGAAGCTGAACCCCTTTCAACAGCAATAAAAGCTTTATAAGCAATAGTAATAGATATTCATAAGTTCTAGAATTATGTGTACAGAAGAGGCTGAGAAATTACCCCATGCGATTGCAGACAAGCTTTGCAAGCTGATCAACAACCTCTTTTGTGGTTATACAGCCACAAGAAATGTTTATAACTCTGTTCTGTAGTTCCTTTAAGCTAGGATCACTACGCTGATCAATCAAAACCACTTCGATTGAAGCATCAATGCCAGGATCAACAGATCTTAGAGATTCAATTGATGGAATACGACCATTCTCACTCAGATCAGTGCAAACTTTCCAAACATATGGATCTACTCCATGAACTAAATAAAATCCATCAGGAACTTTGTCGAAATATGACAAGCATCCATTCACCTGGAGCACATTGCATTAACAACACAAGATATTTCAACTTGAAACATACTTAAACCAACAACAAATAATAAACATTGTTTCCCCCATCTGGTTGTTAGAAACAGTGCAAAAGCGAGAAACTGAAACTTTGAATCTATTATTGCATATTGTTAAATGAAACTTAACACTAGACCAAATAGTACAATTAGGCTTATTCCAGATGCAATGGCGACATGTGTTATACCTATTAAGCAAACTCCGTATAAATGTAAAGCTATTCGAAGCTGAATGACACTCAAAACTGCATGTTTACTAGAATTGCTTAATCCTAAAGTACCCATATCATGAAATGGGCAGACCTACCATACACAGCAAATTAATGGCAAATCAATGAAATGTAAATAAATTTAAGACACAAACAGACGCTCAAATCCAAGTCAGTTTTGCACATTACTTGTCATTTTCCACTTCATGACAGTTTTTTATCTTAAATTTTAAATATATGGCCTTCTTTTAAATATCAAAAGCATAGAGAAACAATCAATTAATCATCTGCATTAAATGAGTAACTCAATCACTCTAACTGCATTATCCCTTGGAAATAATTGATAGATGATCTACAAAGCATTATCCTACCCCTTCCCTTTTTCTGTCAATATGGTAACCCCTTTGACAATATCAAAACTCACGTCAGATCTCTTCATTCACATGTCATTTGAGGACAATCTAACAATGATTCTTTACATCGACATCCACAATTTGAACATTAGATTCATCGAATCAATCATTCCCACAAGGTGCAGGTGGCATGATAATGTTTGCTAAGCATATATCATTTGGTTAAGTTAGATTGACAATTTTTTTTCAAGAGCATTTTAAAGATATCGAATGAGGTTCTTACCTCTTCTAACTGGTCTATATGACAATCAAATAAAAGAATTCTTGGAATAACATTTTATTATTAGAAACTTGGATCTCATCATAAACCACAATTACCTCATCCACCAATGGTGATGTGTTCAAACATTTTCGGTTAATCATAAACAATTTACATCTCTCACGCATCGAGCTGTGCTCTTTTTGCCCTCCCAATGTTTAAAGATTTGTCATTCATACTTAGAAACTGCTCCAACAAGCACTATTGATAGTTATTCTAGCACATGACCACCACCTCAAATAATTTTTCTTGTCTTAGCAGATACTGTCTACATCTTTTATGAAATGGATCCATTTTGCACCTCCAAATTCTGAAAATGTCAAACAAGAATAACAATGTTTACAAAGTTAAAGAAAGAGCTAAATCATCATTTTGTGCCCGCTATAGATGTTCACTCTCTATATAAAGGCATTTGGCTAGCTGCCATTATCACTGATCACTGGACTCATACTATCGGATATTTTCAGAATAGAAAATTTTAGTAACTACCACCTATCAAATCCGTAATCTGAAGTGCAAAAGCCATACCTATCAAACTAGTTTGCGAACAACTAAAGTGAAAAACAACCACCATAAGTCAAAAATATTGAAATCTTACCCAAAACCGATGGCAAACCGCCTCTGCCGAGCTTGCAGATGCCGACCTTAAAGCGGACTCATCCGGAACTGGATCCAAAAAATTCGGATCATCCGCGCAAGTGGCTTCCGACGAAAGCCTCAGCGCCAACGCCAACTGTAACTGGTAACTCTCTTCAGTCTGCTGGGCCCAGCTTTTTCCGGATGAAGACCCCTCCGCCGGCTTCGTTTTATAATCAGTACCTCCGACTTTGTTAACGTCACCAAACGAATCGATCTCATTAGCCGCCGCACCCGATAGATTCTGGACGTAATATTCTCCCGAAAGCGAGCTCTCACCGAAGCTGCTCCCGCTAGATTGGCGCTGTAGACCGATCGATGACGTGAACCAGTTTCCAATTCGGCTTGACTGTTGACTCAGTTTATGATCGCCGCCACTGCTTGAGTCCCAATCAAATCCTCTATCGAGTTTCAATTTACTACTGTTGTTATTGTTTTTACCATCGCCGGAGTGAGACTCATAAAACGAAGCCGCACCAACGGATAACTGATCGTCCGGATACTGGCTGAGGAGAGAATAGCTGGATCGTCTACCGGGCATTTCCATGGAGATTTTCTGTCAAAAAACCCTAGAAACCGCCATGCTCGAAGAAGTATCTCTGGTATTGTAAGCTTTTTCTTTTTTTCTTTTTCCCTTTTCTTATTTTTTGGTTTTTCCTTTTTCCACAGCGGAATTTCGATGTCTCGGAGAGAGAAGGAAAGTTATATTCGGCGGCGTAATCGTAATGTTCTGTTGTTACTGTTGATGGGTCCAAAAATGTGCTTTTTGGTGCGAGCCGAAACCCGATATATCGTTCACACTTCGATTGGTCCAGACACGGTTTCTCCTTTAATTGGGCTGCTTGGCTTTTTTGGCTGTTTTGTCCACGTCGATGGCCTTTTATGTATGGGGCTCTAACCTAAACTGGTTGACTGATTCTGGCATGTCAATTAAAACTCGGGCAGGGTCAAGGTACATCTGCACGTACCGTACATTTTTTCTTCTTTTTTCATTGTAATTTTCAATTCATGAAAAACATAACAAAAAGTTTATAAATTATAATATAATATTAATAATTATATCAAAAAATTGAAAGATGTATAGTATATCTCAATATATTGTATTGTAGCGTGGTCTGATTAATGTTAAACTCGTGGACTCTTGTTTTAGAATGAATTAAAATGATAAGTAATCGAATTGATTGAATAAATTTTAAAATAAAAATTAATTTTTTAAAGATAAATTGTGATTCTAAAATTTTTAAAATTAGAATCGAATCGAAAAATTAATTCTTTATTTTAAAAAATTATGTAAAATCTAAATTAAAACACGAGAATAAAAGCTCGAAGAAAACACTCTTTATCCAAAAGAATTAGTTAATTTATTTATATTATTTTATTTAATATAATTTATTATTTTATGTGTATAATAATTTAATAAAATTATATTGAGTATATATTTATTTTAAAATTATTGAACAAATTAACAACTATAATAAATAAATATATATGCAATATAATATTATTATGCATATAATTGTGCTATTATATATAAAAAAAAAAAAAACCTTTAAAATTCTCTTTTTCTTGTAGTGTAATATAAACTTTAGTGTTAATATAATATTTGTCAAATAATTTGTCGCATATCAATTATCTTTAGTAACTTACTTTTCATCTCTTCACTTAATTTTTCATTTATATAATTTATTATTTTTGTAATTTAATGCCAATAATATATTTTTTTAAGATTTTTTTTATGGAGTTAAATTTGTGGGTATTTACTCATACTTCTTCTAATAGTTGTATATATGAGATAAAATTTTTAAGTTTTTCATGGTTAGTCCATCGTCCATTTTGAAATATTATGTGAATATATTAATTTCTTTTTGACTATAATATTATTTGACAAAATTCATGTGAATACACTAAAACTTCTCATTCACATAACACAAGGATGTGCAACAAATTTGATTTTACCTAAAACCATTAAGAATCAAACCGAAAATAAATTATTGAACTGGAATTAAATTGAAGAATCAATTTCATTTTGAAAATCAAAAATCATTTTATGCAAAACATAGTTTATTTATAATATTTAATTTAATTTAATTTTTAAAGATAAAATAAATACACATTCATATTTAATAAAATATTTAATTTTCATTAAAATTACAAAAAATTAGTTTATTAATTTTCAATAAACAATTTCAGCTGAAATACAATATATGCTATTGAAAATTTGAAATCTATTATTGAATTTATTTAAATATGACACTCGTGTAATAATATTTGTATTTAGCTTGGTAAACAATTTATTAAAAAAGAGAATAATTTTTATTTATTAATCTACGTAAAAATAATTAATTAATCTATTTATAATATTTAATTTAAATTAAGTTATCATGATATTTGTATAATAATTTAATATAATCGTGATTTGTATAAATTTATTTTAAAATTATTGAATAGGTCAACTGTTATAATCAATAAATATATTATTAAATGTATAATTGTACTATAATCAAAATAAATAAATTTCTCTTGTTCATGATATGTAATATTAAAGTGAGTAATAAATAATATTTTTTAAATAATTTTTGTATATCAATTCAATTTGGTAATTTTTTTTTCTTTCATTCACTTTATTTTTTATTTAATATGTTTCATCACTTCCATAATTTAATATCGTTAGTTTTAATTTTTATTTTTTTTAATAAAATTTAAATTTTAAAAAATTTAAAGAAGTAATAAATAAGGTATCCTATTCCTAAACTAGAATTGAATTAAAATTGAATAGAACTCAAAAACATAAAGTGCCCCATCAAAAAGAGTATATTTCAGTTTCAAATAAAACCAAAACTAATTTTCCTTACCCTTAAATTATATTGTATATGCAAAATATACTTGCCAAATAAGTTTAAAGTTTTGTTATTTATATTAAATTAGAAAAATCTTTTGAGATTGATAATAATTCCACTTTATGGTAAGTTTTATATAATGGCATACTTATCTCCTTTCTAATCCTAAATTTACTAATTAAAAAATAAATATATACCTCTAATTTATTTATTCTTTATAATTAAAACTCTACTTTAATCTTTTTTTATTTAATTTTTTGTTTTTGAATAATTTATGTTAGGTACTAATTTATATTCTAAACTTTTGTTAATATAAAAAATTAATTACCTTAAAATAAATATTATTAATAATATATTATCATATTATTTTAAAAATAATTTATATTAAACTCTTAAAATTTTTACAATATAATTATTGTTGTATAAAAATACTTTATATAATAAAAATTAAAATATTTTATAACTATTAATTTACTTTATATAAGTTATTTTTTAATATAAATTATGAATTTTATATATAGTAGTATGTAATTTTAAATTGATTTATTATAAAATTAATGTGTGTGTGTGTGTGTGTGTGTGTGTGACTAAAATTTTTTTATATAAACACCTTTTTTGTTTTATAAAATATATGTAACAAGCTCTAAAAATTAAATAAGGTTAAATATATTATTTTACTTATAAAAAATAAATAAATTAGAAGTATATTTAGTTTTTAGTTAATTAATTTAGGGTTAGAAAAAAAAATAAGTATGACATTTCATAAATTTTATTATAAAATAAAATAATCACAAATCTCAAAAAATGTATCTAATAAAACTTCTTATTTTGTTTTAAAAGAGAAATCTTAAATTTTGATATTATTTTATTAGTTGCATCCTTTAGAAGACATATTATAAATTTAGTCTTTTTAGTAATCTTATGGCTAATTTTATTTTTTAATCTTATTATTAAATGTTAAATGCAAATAATATGAAAATTTATAAATATCTTGATTGTCTTCTTTTAATAGCTAAAGATACTCTTTACATCTTTCTTATTTGGTCAATATCATATCATTATTATTAAATTTTTACTATCATCTTGCATCTAACTAAAAAGTATCATTTTGGTTATGTGAAAAGAAAGAAAAAAAGGAGTAAAGATTAAATAATATTACTCAATTTAAAAGAGCAAATTTATTGAATTTTTTTATAACAAAGGACAGGTAGAAAATTCAAATGAAATTTTATTGTTGAACAAAGAAATGACAATCATTATGAAGGGTATTAAATTAAATGAAGATATTGAAAATTTGATAATGAAGATGCCATCCTAATTATTTTTCAAATACATAAGTTGAATATAATAAACTATTTTTATTCATTTAAGTCAACAAGTCATATAGATTTTTTTTTTCTTTAGTCTTCCTCTCTTGAACAACAATAACAACAACAATAATAATAAGAATAAGAAGTATATTTGCTCGAAAAAAATTATAAATCAGATGAAAAATAAATATATTCTATTATGGTTGGTTGATGTTAAAATAAATATGCATTTATTAAATAAATATATAAATAATATGATTTATTTATAAGTGCTACTTAAAAATATTATATATTTAAGAACTTGGATATAATACATTGAATGTATTGTTACCATCATTTTTTTAATAGAAAATTTAATTTTTGTGTTTTAAATTTTGTATTAGACTTTTTAAATTTTTTGTAAAATATTTTAAATTTTAAGTTTCACAATAATAATAATAATAATAATAATACCTGAAATGTGTATTATAAAAAAATTTTCTATTTAAAAAGATCATGTAATAATATATTCGACACAATAGTATATTCAACTGTGTTATTATGTTATATTTTATTCCACTCTTTTTTTGGTAATTTTTAAATTTTTTATTACAATTTTTAATTTATGAAAATATAACAAAAAGTTTCTAATTGTAAAAAAAAAAAAAAGAAAAAAAGAAGAAGATATTACAACAAAGGTAAGATAAAAATGAATAAATAAAAAAGGTATAGTACAACGAAATGCACCATAGGCTTGCCCTTAATTAAATAAGTTGTGCAATTGATATTAATAGCGTAAAAATAAAATAGAAGATGACAATGACAAACGGGTGATCGTTTGGGTCAAAATCCAGGCATAACAGCGAAGAAAACAGCGGTCTTCGAAAGTTTTGGTTCTTGTCTATGGTTTCATACACTGAACCTTCAACTAAAAATATTAGACAACATGAACAATGCGGCAGCCACATTATTATTATTATTATTTTTAAAAAAAGGAAAAATGCAATTGGATTTGCGTTTGCATACATGTACAATGAACCCTCATACACATATCATCAGACAATCAGATCAGTGAGGACAACTTATAAAAAAAAAAACAATGCCCACAATATGTTTGATGATTTGGATATCTTTCTTTTCCCCTTTTAAGATATGTGTATATAAATTTTTCTCTGTGAACTTTGACATAAATCCTTGATTCAAGGCCCCTTTTAACAATTCAAGTTTTTTATTTTTAATTTTGCTGATTTCTGTCAAATTTTATTATAATTCTATAAATATTATTGACCAAAAATTTTATCAAATTTAATTATTATTAATTAAACTAGTATTTAAATATTTAAAATAGATAATATTTAATATTTTAATAATCTATTTTAAAAATATTTTTTTAAAAAATATTAAAATATATAAATGCTTAATATTCTAACACTTTTTTTTTTTTTTTTTTATATATATAAACAATCAAGCGGCAGTCTAAACATATCTGAAGTCTGGTCAATAAGAGTAAAATTTAGTCTGAATTTGTTACTGTACTATCATAAGAACCCGATGTTGATTTTGGACCGTTTTTGTATTCTCCCATCACATGCAGGAATGGACCAATTCTTGACGTCTCCACCACCACTATTAAATTTAAATTTCACCAAACAAAGTCCTTACTGTTATTATGCAATAATGGAGACAAAACTACGCCACTTTGGCTGAAAATTCCTACACCATTCAAGTTGTTCTCCACTTTCTTGTATTTTATCAGATACCTTCCTTAAAATTTATAATAATTATATTTTTGATCAATTTTATAAAAAATATATTTATCTTATCTTTAATTATAAATAAATTAATTTAAAAAATAAATATATAACTTTTTTTTTTTATAAGTAAAATGCTAATATACTTATTCTTATGTAAGTTTTAGAGTTTTTTTAGGTATGCTTTATAAAATGAATAAAATAATATCTTATTAAAATAATTTTATATATATTAATTATGTAATAAATTATTTTAGAATTAGGATCTACTTTATGTCAAACTTATAATTTATATTAAAAAAAATAACTTTATTATATAAATATTCTATTGGTGTTAATTAATAGTATTATTAAAATATTTTAATTTTTATTACATAAAACATTTTTATACCACAACAATTGTATCATAAAATTATAAAAAAATTAATATTAATTATTTCTAAACAATATAAATTATTTATTTTAGGTTAATTAATATTTTATGCTATTAAAATTTGAGAATATGAATTAGAATCTAATATAAATAAAATAAAAAAATTAAATAAAGGTTAATAAATTAATATTTTATTTACAAAAAATAAATAAATTAAGAGTATATTTATTTTTTAATTAATTAATAAGAATGGAGGCAAGGTATATGTGTATTTTTATAAAATTTACTACAAAATTAAATTATCATAAATTTTTTAAAAAATATTTAATAAAATCTCACTTTACATAACTTCTCTCTTTTTGTCTTAAGTCATAATTTCTAATGGAATAAAAAAATTTGAGCCCATGAGGATTTATATTTATATTAAAAAAATGATTTATTTATTTATAGCTCATAAATATATTAATTTCATTAAAATAAATAAAATACCCCGTTAGTGCTAAGTTATAAACTCTCATGCCATCCCGATTAGATTCAATTCTTTAATTTATTAGATATAACAAATTGTTGATACAAATATTAAGCCGACAAGGCATCTCATTATACAACTGGACTCATGTTGTAGATCCTAATCCCCAGTGAACTAGCATGTGGATTTGAAAACACAAATGATTAATAATAATAATAGTTGTATAACATCAAATTTAGTGATATTTGATAATTTTAATCAATTAAAAAAAATAAAAGTCCATACTCAATAGGCCATGACACAAATTTAATAAGTTTATGAATTATATTATATCGGAGTTTTTATAAATTATGCTTTATATGAATATAAATGAACTTGAATTTTATGGATGGAATTGGCACAAATTTTGTCTTTATAAACGAAAACACAAAACTGTTAGGATCTATGTATTATTACCCCAATTTGCCAAATAAAATTTCTCATGCTTTGAAATTTTGCAATATAAAAACACAACCAATTTGATACTGTAAATTAACTGGTGTTCTATAAATAATTGTAATTTATTAAGCCTAATTGTCATACGTACAGCTAAAACTGTCGACATTAATTATTAAGAAAAATAATAATTTAAAACAATTAATTATTAATATGGAAATGTTCATTGAATCTTAAGCTGTAAAGCTGTAAAAGTGTAAGCCATTTACTTGATTTCTCTTTCTTTTATTATTGTCCGAATCGCGTGAGACAAAAGTTTGGCTGGAGCTTAGCTTAGTTTGTGCTGTCACCTAGAATTACTGACGCAAGTTTGCCTGTTAATTTGACCCGGTTGCCCCTCGTGACTGGACAATAGTCCTTTTTAGGCACGTGATTGAGGCTTCTTAATTCTAATTAAAGTGTCATTAATTATTTTATTATATTGTAAAATTGTTAAATATAATTCAATTTGAAATTAGTATATGTTAAAATTATTTGTTGAGAGTTAAAATTTAATACTATGCCGATGCATGAGTTGGTTAATAACATCAAAACATTACAACATTTCTTCAATTATAATTATTTTGGTAGTAATTTTTTATTATTAATTATTTAAATTTATATAAAAATATGTTCTAATTTTCTCTTTTACAGCTTCTTTACAATCAAAAGTGTTACATTAGAAGCATAAATGAGATTAACTATTTACTACGAAAGATTTTTAAAATTAAAAGATGTTTTCTTATTCCTTTTTTTTTCCACACAAAAAAGTGTTTTTAAAAAATTTTACTACTAGCCTTAAAATAAAAAATTGTTTGCTACAAACTATCACAAGTATCCTTAAAATAATAATAATAATAATAATAATAATAATAATAATTGATTGCTTAAAAATGAATTCATAAACATTATTGGCATTTCTTAAAGAAGGCAGTGAGTCCCTAAAAGTGAGTTATACATATGCAAACAATAATGTTAGAGGTATAAATTATTTTTATATAAATTAATATGACAAAGTTATATTATTATTATATAATTCATATAATTTTTTTTATTCTCGTAAAAAAATGTGTGATCAGCGGTAAAATTGGTATAAAAGTTCATATTAAGAATGTTAGAAATATAATAGTTTTACTTTTTAATTGCTGGCATATTTTGTCATAATTTTATTAAACTATAAATATCCGGAAAAAAAATATTAACATCAACAATGTTTAAGAGTGGTAATATAGGTCACATATTTAATAATTGTATCGTATTAGTGTTTGAATGATCAAATTTATTTATTTATATAAGTCACAAATAATAGATAAAACCTAAACAAATTTGTATTATAAATGAATAAAATAATCATTTCAAATCATTTATGGATGAATTTGTTTATGATTCATTTAAATTATAACACATGTGTAATTGTGTTTTATAATTCATTTATAAGTATTTTCAATTCAAATACAAACTCATGAAAGATGACAATGTTTTTATATTGGTGTTACTTTGTAAGAATTGAGATTTGAATTTATGAATAATAATATTTTGTACGGTACTTAATTTACTGTTGTTGTTAGTTGTTATTAATTATGACTAATGGTTTTTGGATGATAATATTGTGTATAATACTTAATTTATTTATGTTATTAATTATAACTTTGAGTGACAAATGAGATTTGAATTTATTAATGACGATGTGATTTATATTGTTATTTAAAAAATGTGAGATTCGAGTTTTTTCTACATGGAATAAATTTAGATATAGAGTTAATTATGTAGGTTGTGAGATTATGATTATTAATTTGTTTTCTTTTAGTATTTTGTATAATTTATTATAGATTTTAAATAATAATATCTCAAAATTTTATACATATTAAAAAAATAATATTATTATTTTTTTTAAAAATTTTAATTATTTTTAAAATTAAAGGAATTATGCTTAATTGTGTTCAAATAAATTATATTTAAATAATTTATTTAATAAATAAATTATATTTATTTTTGATCTTTTTGACATAATTAATGAACTAATATAATTTTGATTGACTTATATTTGATATGATACAAATATAACACGATATAAATATAATACATAATCCGAATTAGATACCCTATTTTTTTAATACTGTTTGAGAAGTTTTGATTAGTTTTTTTGAAAAAATAAGGAGGTCTTGAGTTATTACAATAAAAATTAGTGAAAATCGTAATTTTCGGTTTGATTCTCATATCCACAAACACCGAAAGCTTATTTCTTTGGAGCCAATGGAGGTGAAACCCTTGAAGCCCAATTAAGCAGAGGCCAGTCCTCAGTGACTATCGACCCCTCAAAGAACACGTACATTCTATCTGATCCACCAACGCCAATAGCGTTAAATCTTTGTGATACCAGGTGTTTGACTCATTGATTACTTATAAAAGTCTTCAGAGATTTCTTTAAAGCTTTGTAAATTGTCATATATATTTGATTATTTTTTTATTTTTAAATTTAATAAAATTTTAAAAAAATAAAAAAAATTAATATTAAAATATTACACAATTGTCGCCTAATATTTTATTTAATGGCAAAATAAAAAATTTATGCAAATACCGTCGTATTACACATCACCTACGGTAACATATTTATTTGCAAAAGCAAAATAAGTATTTGAGCATCAAATTTAAAATGCCTTGTTAATCTTATTTCTAAAAGCTTCTCTTGCAATTAAACCGCTTTTCATCACAAAAACTCCTCTTCGCAACAAAATAATTTTGTTTTAAAAAAGAAAACAAAAATAGTCAATTTTTTTATTTTTAATATCTAGTTAATAGATGTATATTAATTAGATAATAATAATAATAATAATATATTAAATATTTATAAATTAGGTACAAAAATCTCATTAAATCAACAAACTATAATATAAAACAAGTATTTTATTACGTTAATTAATACAATAAAGAGTGCCAATACAATAACACTAATGAGATCTAAATTTTGATGAAGAATCAAATTGATTTAATATTAAGATTGTATGTGTGTGTATATAATTAAAGTGAATGTTGCTCCGATGGAGATGTTTTGGTACAAAATGCCACTTCAATGGGTTATTTGTCAATACTGATTGTTTCATATTGCAGATTGTATAATTGAAACATGTTATATGAGTAGTTTAGAAAATGGAGTTTTATCATATACTTTTTTCTTAAAATTTATATTAATTTTATTTTACGAAAAAAATTTACAAAAAAATACATTTCTTTTCATTCTATATTATTTTATCTGTGAGTTGATTAATTAAAAGATTAAAACATTCATAATTATTTGTTTTTTTCTTATTAAAACCCTAATTGTCTTATTCTTATTGAATTTTAAGGGCTTGTTGAGTATGTTTTCTAAAACAAAAAGAGTAACATTTTATTATTTGTGTGCAAAAAATAGGGAGGGCAATATTTTAAAACTTTGCAGTTCAATTCTGATTAATTTTGGAAAATTTACATTTTAGCCTATATAATATTTTTAATTTTAATTATGTGTTGTAAATTGTTGTTTAATGGTGTTGGAGTGTTGCCATTTATATTGAAAATGTTAAATTTGGATTCACATTTTTTAATTTCAGGCACATATTTTATATTATTTGGAAATCCTGCATTTTGATTCTTATTTAGCATTTTACAATTTTGTCCCCTTTTATGAAAATAATGTTTGTCTAGCTTTCTACTTTGTAAACTATTAACTTAATGTTTGACATTTGAATATAAAAAATAAAAAATAAAATACACTTGAAGATTCCCTAAAACAACTATTTTCATGACATTTTAACTCCGCTATTCTATTTGTGAGTGAAATTTAACAAAATTGACTGCATAACAAAATTTGTTATTTTAACAAATCGAATATTTTTTCTACATCAAATATCTCTATTTTTCGAACAACCTTGTACACTAGATGTTGTTGCAAGAGATTATTACAACCGATGAGGACGATGATAGTGTGCTAATTTTCTCGTGGGAGGCACCACCGTTGGATTATTTTTTCATTTGGATTTTGCTTTGGTGATAGACGCACTACCTAGAGGTGGTATTTGGGTGTCATCAACTCAGGGAAGCTTAGTTTGAATATAAGGTAATTAAGCTCAGTGAGTGAGATAAAGTGTATGCAGCCTTTGATTTCACTGCGATAAGTGACACTGACGTAATTAAGTTATATTTCTTTTACTTGAGCGACCATTATTCTACAAATGCCCCGCAACAATGCAAATGAGCATGACTCATTTTATTAGGTAGAAAATGACACTTGAGTAATGGTTTGGACAACTCATGCACTTACATATTTTGTAAATTTAGTAATTTAACATAAACAAAAGTTCTTTAAATATTTTGTATGAACATTTATATATATATATATAAATTTTTTTGCAAAAGTGAAGTTTCAAGTACAGTGGTTTTAGTGGGACTATCTAATTAAATTATAATATATATTTTAAATTTTTTATATCATTATCATAATTTTTATCACACTTCATTTAATATAAACTAATTTATATATGACTTGATTTCGGTTTAGACATATATAAAAATTGATTAGGCTTATGTTATTTAAGACTGTTTGAGACTACAAAGTAGAATTTTAATTATATTATTTATATTATTCATTTATTTATTAGTTCCTATTCAAATATTGAGTTTTTTTTTATATGTTAGAGATTAATACTATGCATTATAATACTTATATAATAATTTTTGTATTTAATTTTTTTCAATAGACAAGTTATGTTCTCAATTCTGATTTATTTTATCATAATTATTAAAAAAAAGTCAATAATTATTTTTTAAAAATTAACCATGTATGTTTTTAGTAGTGATTGATACTTCTCTTAATTTTATTTAAATAACCTTTTTTATTATCAACCTGCTACATATTTTGTAATTTTTTGAAAGTATAATAATAATAATAATCAATATATGTCTTAGCACGACAAATATTAACTCAAACTATTTTTTTTTTATTAAAATGTTCAATTTAAGTATGTGGATCATGTATTTTTAAAAATTTTGAAAATTTTACATTTTGATCCATGTATAATAACCATTAAAATTTTCATTTGGGTCCATGGATAACAACTTTGAAAGTTTACATTGTAGTCTACATACAACAACTTTGTGAATCTTGCATTTTGGTCCACATATAACATGTTTTACGATGTACTGTCTTCTCATAGCATTGGACAAAAATATCAACAATAGCAATATTAAAATAAAGGAGCTAATTTTTTATATATATATATATTAATTATTTACATTACATTTAATTAGTAGGAGGAGCAATTGTATTTTCTCTAATTGACGAAATTCGTTATTTTCTCTACCATATTCATATTCATCAATTATCATCTAAATATATTCATCAATAACAAGGTAAATAAATTTTGTGTATACCATTATAAGTATGTTGTTTGTGTAATATTGCAAACAAAGGGAGTTGTAATTATCTTGATTGAATCTTGTAGCCACAAATGCATGAGAACATAGTAGTTGTTGTGGATAGAATAATTGACAATTGCATGTATTCTCCTGCAAGTTTACTATTGAGTGATCGTTCTTGTCTTTAATTTCAAACTTAAACCAGGATACTAAATAAATAATCATCATATGAGACAACAATTCCTACTCATCAACTTTATTCTATGCCACATTAGTAAGGTAACTATCCTGTTCTAGCAGTTTCATTGCTTTTGTCGCAAAATCATTGTTGCAGCTTAACATATATGGAATCAACCAAAGCCATGAATGGAGGGCCTCACATCTCTCACCAATGCATTAATGCTCTCTTATATTTGTGGTCAAATGTCATACTTTTATAAAAAAAAATAAATAAATAAAGAGATGAGGTCCAATTATTGAATCCAACTTTTGTTTTTAAATAATTTGTAACTTTTGAATACTTAGTTTTTAATTTTCTCACATATTCATTGAACTTACTATATATGCTTTCTTTGAAAGAAAATACCTAAACATGAACAAATTTGCTATGAAAATATCTATACAGTGCAAATGTATACTATCGTAAATAAATAGTAAAGTAACGAGTAAGTATTAAACTTTCGAAGATTGATTATTTATTATCTAACTATTAATTTAAACAATACTAATATTATTTAAATAAGTTAAGTAAACTCAAGTTGTCTTTTATGTTTATCTACATAATATTTTTGTTTATTTTGGACTATTTTAAGTTTATCTCTAATAAGTGTGATCTTCTCATTAATCTCTTATATAATTTTTAAACCTAACATCTTCCTTTCTCCAACTTCATCCCACTAAATAAGTGTTTTGAATTTTCTTCATTACTTTGTGAATATGTCATAATATTATCAATAGATGCAATAACAAATTGATCTAAATAAAGATAAAATACTAAGGTCATACTATCCATAAATGCTGTTGGAGCATTAGTTAACCCAATTGACATTACTAAAAACTAATAATATTCTTTACAGGTCCTGAAACTAATTTTAGAAAGATCAACATCTCTAATCTCTATCTAATGACAACTTGAACACAAATTTATCTTGGAGAAAACTTTAGAATCATGTAAGTGATCAAATAAGTCATCATTGCAAGGAAGAGGGTACTTGTTGCATATCGTCACTTTATTCAACTATGGATAATCTATATATAGCCTCAATGTTTCATCTTTCCTTTTTACAAGTAATAATGGTGCTTCTCAAGAAGATACATTAAGTATGATAAAACCCCTTTTTACTGATTCTTACAACTAAACTTTTAAGTCTTTTAACTTTAATAGAGCCATTCTATAAGGTGTCATAGAAATAAGAGTTATATCAAGAATCAGATTAATAGTAAATTCAATCTCTTTATCTAATAACAAACTAATAAGATCTTTGAAAATACTTCTAAAAACTTATTCACTATATAAATTTATTCTAATTTTACTCGAATGACTTGGATACTCAACAACATTAGTCAAATATGCATAACAACCCTTCCTTAACAATTTACAATTAGTAACGGCTGATATCACATAAGATTGAATAAGTCATCACTCCCTAAAGAAAATTATGTGATATTCATTTGATATTTTAAATGTCACTTCTTCCAAAAACAATCAACTATAAGATGATAACTGCAGAGCTAATCCATCCCTAATATAACATCAACATCACAGATATCCAAAGAAATTGAATCTATCTTCATATTATAATAACTCACTCCAAGGGCACATCCTTAAAATACACTCTTGGACAATAATAAATCTAAGTGGTATGGCTGCCACTAAACAATAATATAATGATCTTAACTCTCTATTCACATGTAAGACAAAAGTGTGAGATACAAAGAAATTTGTAGAATTTGGATCTATAAAATTATGACCATCATGTTCAAAAATATTTAACATACATGTAACCACATATGGCATAGCTTGCACCTTTTGCTCAATCAAAGCAAAATCATGTGCCTAAAAGTAAGGGTAACTTGGTTAGTTTCTTTGTCTACCATTAATAGCCTCTGTAGTATTAGCTTATGTTACGTTGTTAAACATAGATCCTTCCATCTATGATCTTATTGATCTCCAACTTTGACAACCTTTATACTAATAATGTTGGTACCTCAATCCTACATTAGGTACCAAAGTAGGGCAATCTCTCTTGATATACAAAGGCTATTTATAATGAAAGCTATATATTATACTAGTAAGACATTGTCCCTCATTGTGTTTTTCATATATTACACATGGAAAACATCTGCTGCCACCAATATTACGACTTATAGGCCATTCTTATAATTTTAGGCCGTGTAACACTTGCCAAAAGTTTATTCATGCCTTTTAATTATTTGGATGTAAATTATATTATTTTCTACTAATATAATCTTTTGAACTACCTTTCCTTTTAAACATTTTACTATTATTGGAGTCACAAGCTCACCAATTATGACTTTGACATGTTTTAGTAGTTCAATTTTAAGCGTCGTTTCCAAACATCATCTCTCAATCCTTGTAAAATTCAAAATTAGATTGCCAAAATGTGGATATCCAAATCTAATCACATATACTTTAATATCATTAAGGAGGCTCTTTTGAAACGTTTATATCTATTGGTCTTATTCCATACCACAATAAGGGCAAATTCTTTAAATTTGTTCCTATACTCTTTAATTGTCATTGACCTTCGGCAATCATTAAGAATTCACTTTTTTTATTGTCTTGATAAGCATATGAGAAATATTTATCGTTGAATTTTTAGTAAAAATTAGCTCAAGTAATAGCTTGATATCTTACATATTAGTGCAATACAAATGTCCACCAGTTATGTGCTTTATCTGAAAGCAGAAATGATGTAAAATTTACCTTTTGTTCAAATATAAACTCCATTACTTGAAATATTCTTTCCAATATAATTAACCATGAGTTTGCACCCATAAGATCACTAATATCCTCAAAATTTATCACATCCAAGATATGAACACATTTAAAACTATTCTCCATCCTTGTGTTAGAATTTACTCATGGTTCATTCACATGTACATGTGAGAAAAAATTAACTCTTCCTTCTCCTTTACTTTCACTTTCTTCCACCTCAACTAGAGGTAAATTCAAATCTATGACAACTATCATGTTAGGTTGACCATTATTATGCATATTGATATCATTATTAATTAATCATTTGATAATGCATGTAGCATACGTGTGTTACACAATAGTCTAGGTAATCAAAATCATGCCCTGATACACACTAACAGAATTTGTCCCAACCTTTTCTTGGATTTTGGGGTGAAACTTGGTAACAGCTTCTACTTTCTTGTTCTCACATTCTTTTTATTATTATTATTATTATTATTCTTACTAATAAAATTTCATAAATAACATACCTTTTTTTATTATTATTTGTTTATCCGTTAAGTGAGAATTTCCTATACCTACCACAATGAATAATTATAGCAACAATAGCAACCATATTTGTAACAAAATATTACAGAGTGTTATTAATAATTTACAAACAATAGAGATAAATATGGACAAAAATGCAAAATTTGCAAAATGAGACACTATTTTAACTTAACACAATGTCATTATTTGGGACAAGTAAGAGATATAATGAAGGAAGTTCCCCAAGAATTAAATTGTAAAATTTTCGTACTTTTCATTTTTTTGGGACTAAATGCAATATTTTTAAAGTTTGATAAATAGATTTGTCAAAAAGTTTCAAAATGTTGCATATTGGTACCCGCAAGTTTGGTTTTGATCATATTGGTTTGTGATCAAAATTTGGTTTCGATCACAATTCAATGTCATCGAAACTCCAATTTCGATAACTTTTTTTGCATTTTTCAGCTCAAATCAATTACCAAACACAACCAAAACACAAAAAATCAAATCGTAAACACATCCACCTGAATTGACATGCAAAGATTTCAGTGAAAGTTTTGTGTGTGGAAGTATATATTTGTGTAGTAGTAAAGAGTATATTTGATAAGTTTGTTAATTTTGTTGAGTTGATAATATTTTGATTCAAAATTAAAATTTTTGGTCTGCTTGATAAAAAAAAAAAAAATTAGGAAAATATTTATTTAAATAAATTAACTTATGAAAATGATTATTTTAAAAATTTTTCCTAGTAATAATATCCTAGTTAGTAGCTGTGACAAATTGTAGACTTGTGGATCCCCCACGTCAACCACCCCGCCAAATCTGACGCGAGACGCGTCTTGCCAAACACCAATGGCCTTTGCTTCCTAAAGAAATCAGGAGGGAAACAACGCGAAAAAATGGCGGCAAATTGTGAAACTTCACACGCACTCTTTTATTCTTTTGTCCATCGACATTTCCATTTCCATTTACATTTCAATCTTCTGTCAAGAAAATGTCGTCTTCTTTTCATCGCAATCTTTTTTCTCTCTGTTTCATTCGCTAGTATTTGAATTCAAGGGTACGTTTCTTAATCTGAAACTTTACATTATCATTTAGATTTCAAAGTCATTGATGGACGGCCTGTTCGATTTTTGATTGTATCTCTTCTGCTTGGATTTCATTTTTTTTTCTTGGTTTTTTTATTACTGAAGATTCTTATTTTTGGTGTAATATAGATCGAATGGCAATTACATTAATGCATGAAATTCTATTATTATTATTTGGAAATTTCATTAATACAAATGAATGTGTTTTTATAATTTTATTTTTTTCTAGATGCTGGATTTATATTTGTTTGGTTCTTTGATTTATGGTTATATGCATTGGCAGTTTCGTTGGACGATTAGCGGAATTGCAAATATAGAATGTTCATGCGGCCAGAAGAATTTGGTAAGCATAATATATGCTTTTGGAATTTACTTACAAGTTTTTTTTTTTGAAATTTTGTAAATATCTCTTTTGATATTTACAATAATTTTATTTTATAAAAAGATATTTATTTTTTTATCATAATTTAATTAACTAAAATATAAATATAAATATATTTTTTATTTTATTCTTTATAACTTAATCTTAATTTAATCATTTTTATTTTATTTTATATTAGGTATTAATTTATATTTTAACTTTTTAATAATATAAAATTTAACTAATTTAAAATAAATATTATTAATATATTATCATGTTATTTAAAAAATAATTTATATTAAAATTTTACAATGAAATTATTATGGTATAAAAATATTTTAAATAATAATAATTATAATATTTTAATAATATTATTAATTAATATTATTTGAATATTTATATAATTAAAATTATTTTGTTTGTTTTAAAAAAAATTCAATAAATTTTAAAATTAAAAAAAATAAGTAAATTAGGATTTTATCTATAAAAAATAAACAAGTAATAAATATAATTGTCATTTAATTAATCAAGATTAGTGAGAGATAAATATATATTTCTATAAAATTTGTCATAAAATTAAATTATCATGAATTTTAAATAAAATATTTAATAATTTTTTTTTCTTTTGTTTTCGATAAAATTCTGACATACCAAAAATTACCTGTTGTATTTTTAAATCACAGTAAAAGCACAACAGTTTCAAACGAATTTTCAATTTGAATTATATAAGTATGAATTTTTGAGTAGGTAGATTTATTGGAATATATTAAGGGATATGGGTTCATGTCATTTTAGTGCATGTGCGTCTTCCTTGATTAATCGTTTTCTGGATTTGGAATGCGCCGTGGCATTCAATATGCTTATTAGGGCTTTGCATTCATGTTTAATGTCTGTTGGTAAGATTTAATATGGAACATGGATGTTTTTGTTAAAAGTGCTCGGAAGGTCACGCCAACAGATTTTTTCTACCTTTTTCCGCTTAACAAAATACAATCAATTCTAAAGCAGACCCTTGTGATCACGTTAAGTTGCGTAACTAGGGGGAATTGCTTTTATCTCTGCAAACGGAACCTTGAGAACTGATTCATCAAAAATTCTGGGTGAAACAATCCCAAAAAAACCCGAAGGATCTGGTAGTCTTGTTCATGGCACAAATATAGTTGGTAAAATTTTTGTCTGTTTTGTCCCACTTCAACGGTTTCATATTTTACTTGAGTCTCACGCACACCAGCGGCTTGCTTGAATTGCCTGCACATTCTTTTGTATGCTCTTGCATACTTATGGATACACACATGATTTATAAATGATCATTAAAGTGCATTCAAGTACATGCTCAAATTTCTGTGCTCATAAACACTCTCTCTAATTGCTTTTGGTTTCCTTACACACTGTCCTTTGTTATCCAGTACTACATGACTCACCGCAGATGCTGCCTAAGATTAGAAGAATTGCTCAAATTTGAGCATGGCATTCAATCATGTACGCGCTACAAGCGTCATAGAGTCAGAAAATTTAACAGGATTTTAATGGTGACTCACTAGCTGTTAGTCTTGATCTTCATAAATTGTAATATTGGCATTCTGGATCTGGTACCATTTATTATTGCTTCATTGTCTACTTATCATCTGCATCGGTTTTACCTGGTGCCTTGCTCAACTTGCTAGCTGGGAAGTGCAGTCTAGTTATCAGAGGACGGGGTGCTCGTGTTTTATGGTCAAATCCCCTCACGCAAACATATCCTGCAAATCATTTTCAGCCAGGTTCGAGCAGGTAGGGATAATATGACAGAAGGTTAATTAAAAATTACTCTCAGAACATAACATATTCTCAGAACATAACATTTGCAAGGTTTATCTGTCAAGGAAAAAAAAGGAGAATTCAATATTATGTTTTAGCATTAACTTACAAGTTTTCAGGATTTGAGTTTTAGGTTCAGTGTTAGTAATTCTTTCTATTCTAAAACCAACTTTGGTCCAAGATCTATGTGCATTTACTGTAAGTGGCAATTTCTGGGTTAGGATGAAGAAAATTGGGCAATCTCACTCATTCGTTCCCTCACTTGTGCAAACACACAGGCACAAACATAAAAAAATATTGGACTAGTCCTTGAAGCTTACACTGACATAGATTATGCAGGCTCACCAGCTGACAAGAGATCCATGACAGGTTATTGCACTTTTTTTGGAGGCAATCTCGTGACATGGAGAAGTAAGAATCAAAGTGCTGTGGCCAGATCAAGTGTAGAGGCAGAATTTAGGGCGATGGCTCAAGGAGTATGTGAATTATTATGGCTTAAGATAATCTTAGAAGACCTAAGGATCAAATGGGTAGGACCAATGAAACTGTTTTGTGACAACAAGTCTGTTATCAACATTGTTCACAATCCTGTTCAGCATGACAGAACAAAGTACATAGAAATTGATGGACACTTTATAAAAGAGAAGTTAAACAGTGGATTAATCTGTACTTCATACCTGTTAACTAAAAACCAACTTGCAGATGTACACGCAAAAGGATATTGGGATTGAATTTGGTAAATCATAAAATGGTGTAAAGTGATGACTGTTACATGTGCATGCATGCTAATGCCGTAAAATTAAATGAAGATTCTGGTAGCCCTGACTTTAACTTATGGCACGAGAGGCATATAAATTATAAGGATTAAGGGAATTTAGCTTGAACAATTGAAGGTTTTTATTGGCAACCATTTATGTTATGATTCTAATTGAACAAAAATGGGAATTCGCTTAAGTTTTGGAAGCAAAAAAGACTGAATAATTGTAGGTTCTAGGCAAGTTATGAATGAATGCCAATTCTTTGATTGATGCCCCTTGTACATACATGGTGATATTCTAATTGACCCATGGACTTTCAAACCCTCTCTACCTATCACAAATAAAAAACTGCCTAATATATACGTGGTGATATCTTAATTTTAGTCACTACTATCTGTTATTGTGACATAAAATGATGTGACTAGAATTTTATAATCTCCATGTGACATAAAGGGATGATGTGGAATTAAAGAGTTAAATTATTAGGGAATTGAAATATATAATAGTATTTTAAACAGGAAATGTCATTTCTAAAGCTTGGATTGTGTCCTCTGGAAATATGGATGCTTTTATTAAGGGTATATTGGATTGGGAACATGAGAATTTTTTGAGAGTTTTTAGATGTGTATTGTATTTGCCTGAGTAGCAGAAGTAACAATGTGTTAGACAATCATTACTGGCGTTTATACTGCTAAGACTATGATTGTGTTTTCCTTGGAAAATAAGCAATATTATTTGTTGTCCTTTTGAAGTGGGGCATTTATCCTGGCCCTAAAAGTTCAGATCAATTTGTCAATAAGGGACTGGATACATGTTTAGTGGATATATTCGGTGTCAATTTTTTTTAATTAAAATCTCAATATATTGAGACTAATTGATGTGCCAGTGTTACTTTCTTTAAAATTCTTTGTCGTTAAAGTCTATAATTTACTATTGTCCATGTTTCATGGCAATGTAGTCAAAATGTAGATTAAAGAAGAAGCTACATGAGAATTTTTAGCATCTTTCCTAATCAGTTGAAGTCTCATTTTTAACTATTATTTTGTACTTTTGGGGTTAGTAGTTTTGCTGGCTCATTTTTATTTATAAGTTAAATGAAGGACCAATTTTTTTTGGATATTTTGTCAAGTGAGTGAAGCAACTTCTATAATTTCTATGCAAGTAAAGACATTAAATTAGTATATAGCATAGACATTCATTTGCTTGTGCATTACCACATTTTTGTGTGAATTATTAAATACTAATCATAAAGATTTAGCTGTGCTGGTTTGCATGGGCATCCCTGTCCTGTCATCTGAATCTAAAAAGCAGTATTTGTTGTGTGTGTGGGGCTTTGGTATCTATCTAAATATTTCAAGGCCCTGTTTCTTGTAGATTTACCAAGGTATTGGTAACAACTATGTTGCTAGTGCTAAAAGTTTTTTATCAGAGCTGCTCAAAATGACAAAGTTAAAAGAACTTTATCACATACCTCTCCAGAAGCAATGCTGAATACCTTGTGTTGTTAAACCTGACAGGCCAAAAACCAAGGTTCAATGACATTATCTGACCTCAAATCAGTAATTAGGTCCATCTTCTTCTACAATCTTTACCTTTAAATATTGATGGTATCGATGTTCCAAAGTAGACAGTCCGCCTTGGTAGGTTCCATATCCACTCCCTAGGAACATTAATGGGCTTCAAACTAGAATCATGGTCAGCAAATACCTGTGTTGAAATCATATACATGGTAAAGGATGAGTATAAGTAGTGCAAAGCATTGCAATAGTGTTGGAGTAGAATTCACCTCATTGACTTGGAAATATGTGCCATTGAGGGGAAAGCTCCCTCTCATTGCTGTTCGACATGGTATCTGTTCATAAAAGTAACTAGCATCAGCAAGCACGGTTCTACAGAACAGTCATAGATAGCTATAAAACACACAAGCTCACCAAAAGTGTTCCTCGAACAATCTGGGACTGTGATTCTCGAACACTGTTGCATGAAAAACATGTCTTCTTGTCACACAATTTTCCTTGTTCTTGAGAACTGCAACTTCTTTCAGGTGGTTGAATTGAATTTGCTGTTTCACCTGAAGTGAGTATTTATGTCATGCAATTGCTGGAATTAGCAAGATTCTTATCTATTGCAAAGAAACATATCAATTGAGTGGCCATGTCTGAAACATTCTTCAACTTTGCAAAATCATCTTGTCTCCAGCTGTCCAAAAAAGATTTGTTGTATTTAGATTGTTAAATGTACCTGGTGTCCATATGGCAAGAAGGTATCTGCCTGGATCATCAGGTTCTCGTTTATCCAACTGCAATTTGAGGTAGAGCAATTAGTAAGGTGAAAAAAAAAAAAAAACTGGAAACAGAATATTCCCATTTAATAGATGCAAAAAGAACTTACCCCTTCCAGAAGAGGGTGTGAATCAGGAAGTTCGTACCTGCAGTATAGTTAAGAATGAACTGTTGTGAATCACAAGTATGCTTCCTTTTTCAAGTTTAATAGGTATGATATTCATTGTGGCATGTTTGTTTTTAGTATGCAATGATGCTACCTTTTATTCAAAATCAATTTGTTTTCATTCTTTAGCTGCTCTGCTATTCTCAGCCATGTTTGATATTTAATTCTTAAAAATTATACAGATTATTTCTGGATGACCGTTGATTTCTAATTTTATGAGTTCAGTTTTTTTGTAGTTAATCCAGTGGACATCACCTTTATTTTTTTAGCTTGCCAAAGCATATTGCATCTATTTGGAACTGATCAGCATAAATTTTCCTTCATTCTTTTCAATGACTTGATTGAGTATTTAGACCCCCAGGATAATTGTCTACTTACACTAGGTGCTCGGTTCGCAGACGACTCACATTCTTAAGCTTTGGTGTAGGAATAGATGCAACTTCTGCCGTTAAAGCAACTAAGGCCTTGGACATGTCACCTTCTTGGAGTTCCAAATTCTCTTGCACATAATTCTGTAAAGTCTGAGTGAACTCTTTCATGTTCAGCTTGATAGTAGGAATTTCATCAGGATCGTCATAGAATGTATCCTCGATATCATGTTCTAATACTTGTATGCACTCTGGTTCTGGAGTCGCTGGTTCTTCAATTTTAGGCTCACAGTTATTGACTACAGTTTCTGCTTCTGATTGCTGATGTCCAACTGATAGTTCAGTTGCTTGGGGTAAAGGCAGAGGTAATTGACTGATCACCACATCTGGGTTTTGGTCAGTTTCATTTTCTTTTGCATGCACCATAGCTTTTTCCACTGGCCCTGGCAGGGCAAGCCTTGAGCTGCATTAAAAATGGTTTTAAGTCAGCTTATTCAATGTTCGTGTTAGTATATCTTATCTGATGACACTTCCTGGCAGGTTTACAATTCCTGGATTACCTACAAGTAATAGTTTGAAAGTAAGAAGTTTGTAACCTTATCAATGAAGCTGGTTTTCCTAGTTGGCTGGAATTTTCTTAAACCTATATGTGACAACTCCTCATCTATAAATTACCTCATTAAACAAGGAGGGTTACAGTTGTTGTTGGACACATGAATGCGATTGCAACCTTTTCAGATCTACATATGCAAATAACATTGGGTTCTAAAACTAGGAATTCAAGCATGTAATGGTCAAACCTTGCAAATGCACTAGCAAAGTGCCTGCATTCTCCTCTCATCGGACATGCATTGCAATTTGGTTTGCTTTTTGTGCAGAAGACCTGCATAAGGCACAAGAATATTGTCCTCTTAGCCATAGCTTGTTGTTGATCACCAAAGATAACAACTTTGAATTCACTGTGCATGTATACAACGCACCTTTCCAAATGTTATCATCTGATAATGCAGCTCATACCTATTAGTAAACATTTCAACATATTAGTTGCCCTCAACACTAAGAATAACTGTTTCTTTTTTAATTTCCTTGCTAATTTATACACACAACAAATAAATCTTGCTCGGAGTCAGAACAATAAGTATGAAGTGGAATTTGACTTTACAGTGTTCTTTGGTCAAGTTTGCACAGTCGGGGCCATAGATACTTTTGAATGGATTCCAGCACTGGATACCTATGCAGAGACAAGAATATTAGCAATTCTGTTGTGAATATCAATAATATACATATTCTGTTTATACTTGATACTCACAGTTCCAAAAGATGCAACTGAAGCGACTCAGGCAGTGGCTGAAGTGGCACCCATCCAAGTCTTACTGCTATGCGTCCAACATTTGTGTCAACCTAGTATTAAATCATATAAAATTGACATCTGGTTTATCTATTCCAAATATATCTGCAGTTTATTCTTTAACTTACTGGAAAAGCAAGATGGTGAAGTGTTAGAAGTCGGACACACTCCACACTTTTCAAGCCTAGTCCCCGAATGCTTAGTAGATACTCTCTACATGAACAAGTAGAATTTAGTAATTAACTTATATTTTAAATTCGTATTAGTTTGCCTAGCATGTTCAGTACATAATACATTTCTGTCGTATTCATATGAGTTACAAATACTGAAGCAAATTTATTTGTATTATATTTTGAGGAAGAAGTTAGAATTTGTATGCTGGGCCTTACTTTGCTTTGTCTGGTGGAACTTCCCTCAGCCATTCCAGATCAATGCTTCCATGGTCTCTAACTAGTCGGTTAAGGAAATCCTGCATGGATGTTTCCATTAAAATTTACTTGATCTGAAGATAATTCTATCTCTAGTTATCCATTTATGCATTTGAGATTTTTCTTAAGGGATATTGTTCTTGTACCTTTATTCGTTCTGCAAGCATGTTGTTCATTCCCCTTTCTTTGATGGTGTTAGCAATTTTGTTAACATCAGCACATCTTACGGCTTCCCAATCCAACGAGTCCATGGTGTTTTCTGGTCTCTCTTTCTTCTTTCCATTTGCTTCCACCTGTCTCCTTAAACTATCCCAGTCGAAGTCATTCAGTTTCTCCTTTCTGACCTTTCTACCTTTTGGTTTTGCTGTAGCATCATTAATTTCATGAAGTTCCTTGCTGAATGAATTATCATGCTTATTCCAATCTGATACTGATGTTTTCTGGCTAGTGTTTTCTAGATTATCAAATGCATTTCTGCTTTCTATATCATCTATGGTTTCTCTGGAAAGTTTCAGCGGCTGCAGATGTTGCTGCAATTCACTATTTTGCACATGAGCCAGTGATTCCATAGCAAATCTAGAATCTCCAAATAATTCACTTTGATGCTGTGCAGTTATATTCTTGTCTTCTTGCACTATATTGCTTGATTGCTTATTTTCACATCTTGGTGCTTCTAGAACAGACACAGTCAGCTTAGTTGCATCCCTAGTTTGGCTTGCAAATTTTGGTGTTAAAGCAATTCGGTCTGTCACAGTGTTTTTGTCATTGTTCTCAGAAATGCCAGAAGATCTTGTTTCTTCTCCGAACATCTCATTGCATTCAACTTCCACTGCTACATCTTTAGTAAGACATGGATGGAAACTACTGGGTGAGGCACTTGATACTTGTAAAAAATCTTTGGAACTATCCAAATCTTCAACCTTCTCACTTTGGGTGTCATGCTCCATGGTATGGAACTGCTTTTGTTTATCATTTAAGATTTTATCAGATGGCTTAGTACCATTTTTGTGAACATAAACTTCATGTAGCATGGTTGATCCTACCATCTGTAAGAGCTCCACAAAAGAATTAGAAGCATTGAAGCTATTGATTATAGATCCATTAGTCATGTCCCCTGCCTCAGCATTGCCACTGGAGCTCAATCTGGTTCTATCCACATATTGAGCAATTGAAGAGTCCATGGAATTTGGGGATGAAAGTACAACAGGGTATGTTTCTGGATCACTTTCACAACAATTCATCAACTTCCATTTTGACTCATTCATTGAACTAACAGCGCCCGTATTGTTTTCCAAGGAATCATTGCTGCTGACCTCCTCTTTCTCTTCATCATGCTTGGTACTGTGGAGGGCCATTGAACTCTGGTCACAAACAGGTTGATGTGACATCTTCTCATTCCATTCTATTTTGTCTTCTGGATCCAATATGTAAACTACTGGTACTTCAACAACTGAGCTAGTCCCTTCTTCAACATGTGGTTTCTGTTTTTTTAAGTCAAGGGGAAAATTCGCTGCTAGCGACATGTATGCAGAACTGCAACAAACAAATAGACAAAGTAAGAGGATTCCTATCTGTATTAGATTCTCTAACACTAGGTAAATATCTTAGAAACTCTAGTTCACCTAGAAAGATGGTCTGAAACATTCTGAGTGAGAAAGACTCCAACCACTGAGTCCACAACTGAGCCCTTCCATTGAGAGAAGCGTCTATCACCTGTGGAAATGGCATTTTGTTGGCATGACATGCACTTGTAACTAAATTGATTGGGTGAAAAAAGAAAAAAAGAAAAAAGACATAGAGAAAAGCATTTTAAAAAAAACAGAGCATTTGAAGTCAGAAGTTTGTGGATTAAAGTTTCCTGAAGTTCTTGATTTGTGCATGTTGATTCATGAAATTTTTGTGGAAAAAGTAAAATTTTCCAAGTTATTTTCATTAAATATTTTGATTTTGCCTAAAGCGGGGATTCCATTTGTCAGTCTATTTATATACTTGGTTTTGGTGTCCATTTCAGTAATAACTGGTTTCTGCCTGTCTTTTAAGTTATAATTACATGGGAGCATTATGTCCTTTCCATTGAGATGCTTATCAGCTTAGGGCTAATTGTTCAGAAAGGAAACTATGCAGATAGTTTGCCTACTTTTGGTTTTTACTCTTGAATTTTATAGTTACTATTCCCTTGCTAATGGACATAGTATTTTAGTGGCAGCAGAATGATGTTGTTTTGGCTCTAGAATGGCTTTTGAAATTTTTAGGTTTTGATTTATCAAGTTCCTAAACACACTCAGGATTTAGTAATACATATGCAATTACTAGAAATTGCCATTATATAGTGAATATTGAGAAAGTCGGGTTGGTAGGAGTTGAGTTCCTTATTGGCATTAACGAATTTGATCTGGCAATACAAAGTTACTAAAGGATGACCAGGTGATTGGCTAGATGCTATGTCGTGTCAGTTAGAAGAAAGTTTATCATCCTCTCTCTCTATATATGTATGCCAAGAGTCAATAGTCTTGTGTTTGTTGATAACCCGTACAGTCCACATTTCCGGGTAAGCATTAGGAACTGACACCAGTCTAAAGTCTAATAAAGGCAGATATCAGAGAAGAGAATGGCTACCTTGCACAAGATGCATGCGGGCTATAAATGAGTCAACACGACCATTAAACACTCTCCGTTCTTCTTCCCACCATTTTGCATGCTCTTCATCTGTTCCATCAATGCCTTCACTGTTGATATTTTGTAACAGAAGCTTCCATACTCTATTAGTTTCTTCATCCAGCTCTACTTTAGGCCGTGGACGCCCTTTTTTGATGAGATCAAATGAGCCCTGAAATGGTACTAGTCTGCCATCTCTGCTATAAAGAACAAGTGCATTATGCTCTTGATTTACGTTATAGTAAGGGACAAGTGCATTCTGCTTTTGATATACGATGCAGCTACTTTCTCTGTTGATGTCTAGATTCTTTAATTGCTCAATGATTGTGTCAATATGAAACATCTGTTTCCATGCTAGATCTGAAAGAGTACCTACATCAAATGGCTTATATATAAATTACAAAGAACACTTTGGCAAAATAGATAGGTAAATCAATAACACAGTAAAATTAGCTGGCCAAAAATGATTTTCTTCTTCGCCTGCATAAAAGTAAGTTAATTCTTGCTTTACATACCCAATGAGTCAGAAGAGAACTGTTGGTGATTGTTTAAGATGATTTTTTGTTGCTTTTGTGCTCCATTTGTATTGGAGGATGTTGAGCTCAGAAGAATGTTTCTTTTCTTAGTACGTTTCTTTCGGGCCAAAGTCTCATGCTTCTCTGCTACTAACACTTCAATACATGTTTGAGGTCTCCGTGAATTCTCAGCCTGATCTTTACTACCATCCAATGGTCCTCGGCTGCCCGGGTAAGTTTGTTGCATGTTGCACTCTACAATTCTAGTCAATGAAACCAAGTCCCGAACCCGAGTAAGGCCTCTGGATCTCTTTTTTGTCAGTCTCTCTAGTGGACTTAAAGCCAGCATACCCTCAAGAGTTTTCTGTTTAGGTTGAATACCTGATGAAGTATAATCTGCCCTGCAATCACCTTGAAAGCATGTTGGTTCCAGTGTTATATTTTTTGCAGCGGTCACAGAGGATGATGTGCTAGAGGTACTGGAATTTTGCCCCTTCTCTGTTCTCTTTTTCTTGTAAATGTTTGGAAAATGTGGTCCAGGTATCTGGCATTCTCGTAAAGTATGGCATTGAATGCCAATCAGATTCGACCTGCCAGTTTCTGCTTGTTTGGTAGCATCAGAATAATATCTCTTCGATCCCCATGCTTGTCCTTGCTTGCTTGAGAGTGAGAAAGTGCTGAATTTGGAATCATTTGGGCTTCTTGGTGATGATCGATTGTTGATTTCCAATAGGATTTTTTTAGCATGTTCCTCCCCATCATCAAAAGTCACTTGACCTTTACCTTCTGCATTATTCTCTTGTCTCGAATCATTATTCCATTTTTGCCTTCGGGGATTAGTCTTTGTAGGAAGTGGTGTTCTCGGTGCTTGTTCTTCAGGCAATGATATATAATCTTTTATCAGTTGGTTCACCGAGTGAGTGAGGTCATAGGCAATGCCTGCTTGTGTACTTTCTACAATTTCAATCACTTTACCAAGTTCCTTGATTGATTTTGATTGAATTCCTTTTCTATATATGTCCATTCTCTGTGACTCTGACTTCAAATCAACACTTGACTTGCTTGTGGAGTTTTCTTCTCTAAGTTGTCCTTCTATGCCAAAGTTTAAGGTCCTTCTACAAGATTTCTTGGCAGGCTCAAGTGCTCCCAGATCATAGGAGTCTCCAGCTGCTTCTACTGGGGTAGATGTCATCTCTTTGTTGATTCCCTTCTTTTGCACATACTTCCTCTTACCTGTTCGATTTTCTTTGGAATGATTAAGCTGTGTGGTCATTGACTTCGGAGTCACCACTTCAATTCCTTTCCCAAGCTGCACTGTTAATTTTGACGGACAAAAGTCCTTTGCCTGTGATTCTGAAACTGAATCAAAAGTTGACTTGCATATAAAGTTTTCATCTCTAGGCTGTTCTTTTATGTCAAAATTCCAGGTTGTAAACATTTCCTTGTTAGGCTCTAGCGTCTTCATATCAATGGTTGCTGCAGCTACTTCTCCTGGGGAAGACTTCTCTTTGTTGATTCCCTTTTTCCGTACATACTTCCTCTTACCTGTTGAATTTTCTTTAGGACCAGCAGGCTTCGGAATCATCAGTTCAGTTCCTTCATAAATCTGCATACTTGAGTTTTCATCTATAGTCAGTCTTATGTCAAAATTTAAGGTCTTTCTGCATGACTCCATGGTAGGCTCATGTGTTTTCAGATTAATGGATTCCCTGGCTGCTTCTGCTGGGGAAGATGTCAAATCTTCAATGAGTCCCTTCTTCCGCACATAGTTCCGCTTACTAGTTCGATTTTCTTTAGAACCAGCACTCTTTGAAGTCCCAGCATTGGCTTCTTTAGCCACCTTTGGCCGATGCTTTTTCCTTCTCTGTTTTCGCTGAGGTGTTTTATTTAAGTAAACACCATGATTATATCCTGTTTCAGGGTTGTGATTTTCCTTAATCCGTGTGGAAACAGCTGAAACTGATGCATCTGTAACAGGCTCTACGAGTTGTTTGTTGTGCTGGATTCCGTTGGAATCAACCCTTCCACCAGCAATTTCATTATTCTGTTCCTCTCTTTCCTGGTTTGTTCTATCATCTGTGCATGGATTTTCTAATTCAGAAAATTGTTTGGCTTTTACTCTCATGGCTTTATCTGGTGTAATGGGAGCGAACTCGGAGGTAATCATATCAGAGGCTCCATTTTGCATTGTTCCAAGATGGAAATTTAGATCATGCTCCTGAGAAATGGAAACTTCATCTGTACATTAACATTTCTACATGTCAGATCAATAATTTAATGGAAAGCTACAAAATTTTTGAAGCTCTCAAATGCAATATTCACTGGAAAATTGATTTTGTTAAATATGAACAAATCATTTTCTGATTCAACTTTGTGCTTGAACTTTCAAGTGTGTGGGAAATGACGATTGAAAGGTCTCTGTCAGTGGGATACAATCGATATGGTTAAAATTTGATACTGATTTCTGTGCTGAGTCTTGTGTTAATTATCCCTGTTGTCTGTCAAATGTTTATGGCCTACAAGATGGTCTTCTTATATCAATTCTTGCATATAGTTTGCTTTAATTGAAACCTCTACCCTTTTGCATGTGTGATCAGTGTTTGAATGAAACCCTCTTCTGCTCAAGATAAAGCTATTTCTACATATGAAGTAATCAAATGCAAAACATTGTGCGAGGCTGCATTAACAATAAATGGTCTTTTAGTGAGTATCTGATTAAGAAATGGCGTTTCTTGAGCTAAAAATGCATGCCAATAACAGTCAGAGAATAAGAAGTGGAAACGAAAGGACCTGTTGGCACACCATCATTTCTTTGAGAGGCTGCAATATTAGCAAGAGCTAAGAGACTTGCAAAGGGCACATTTCTCCATTCAGCCAAGGGATCTATGGCAATCCCTCTGCATGCTTCAACATTGGCACAGTTAACTCTTATTTTTCCGGATGAACTTATTTCCCCATCGGTAACACGTCCGTTCATATCTGCACAATTAGCCGAGTTGAAACATATAAACCTGCTATTAGGTTGAGAATATTGGTTGCAAACAGAAGAAAAATACTCCGATCCCTGCCAGTTTGCTTGTTGCGTTTGGTTGGCTTCCCCGTTTACGTAGACCGGCAGCGGTTTCGGAACAATTGGCCGAAAAGGGGTTGCCGGCGTCCATGAACCCTGACTTTCACACTCCTTTCGGCTTGGCGTGCCAGTATCCATTTCTTGGCTGTATAATCCTATCAAAATATGAATTTCTCTTCTCTCCCTGCCCAGGCTTTTTCTAGCAGAAACTGCCTTTGCATTGGTTACCAAAGTTCACTCCCCGTATCAAGAGCCAATTCTGCTGAAAATTGCTGTCCATATGACAATTTCTTGGTTTCTAAACTCCATTCTACAAGTTTCCTGCTAAAACCCAAAAAATTTCAGGTTTGCAAGAAAAAAATGCATAAAAAAACAAGCAGAAAACAGTACTTTTGTTTGAGCTAAAACATCAAAATCCAGTCTACTTTGTTCCTTTCTAATATGCAAAAATAGGTCATTAATCTAATGGATCTCTTACCCTGAACACAGCTGCTCTATCATATTAAACTCTGACACATGGAAAAATTACAAAGTTCAATTTTCATTTTCTTTTTCCAGGGAAAAAAAAATAACATCATAAAATTGCCGCAAATGACATAAACTTATTTGTCGCTGGTAAAAGATAGCAAAAACAGAATACAAGAAAATCCCTGCTGATCCCCTCAATATTCTCCTTCTATAATGCCACTTTAATCTCTTCTGTTTCTACAAAATTTTAACAGAAAAAATAGAATGATACAATTAATAATTAATAAAAATTCAAGCATCGTATTTACCGAAGACCCAAGTCAATGCCGGAGATCTGGTTCTGTCAGTTGCAAAGCCAGAAGTAAGTGAAAACACCGTAAGCTATTGGAAGTAAAACCAAACAAACAAAAAAAAAAATGCAAAGACTGGAAGCTTTTGTATTACAAGGGCTTCTTTGAAATGATAACTCCTTTTCCCGGTAAAGAAGTTTGCTTTATTATATTAATATTTTATATTTGTCATGTATTTTAATATTTCTTAATTATAAATATTTAGTAAGTATATTAATATATCTTGTCTGTCTTAGTATTATCTATATAATATTATCTGTATGATTTGTTAAATTCTGTTTGTGTACTTAACTGGGCATTAGAATACTTGAATAGGGGCAAAATCATCAAATAAAAGAAGCCAATGACCAGAGCTTGTGAAGCGTCGAGACAGGAAACAAACACGTGACCCAACTGAAGCTTACGTGGCGGTACGAACATGACACTTGGCACGTGAGAGCGTGTCAAAAGTCAATTTTGGGTTTGGTTTGACGCCGTCAGGTGCTCGATTAGGAGTGGGCGATGTGATCGAGAACACTGCCTTTTTTTTTTGTTTTTTGGTCTTCGTTTGCTGTCGTTACAGGGTTTGCAGTAACGCCGTTAGTGGTCGACGTGGAATACTGCACGATTTACTATTTATGGGCAGGTGACATTAATGTGATTTGTTGGCAGGAATCTGTGATATTTCATCCATTTAAGGGAAACGTTACAACTTATAAAA